>WMED01003400.1:0-22237 GCA_019650415.1 Pipa parva
GAAGTGAGTCGAACACTTCGCGGCTCACTTCGCACATTGGTGAATAAGGGCCTAAATATAGCTACAAGAGAAAAAGCAAACACAATACTAAAAGGGGAATTTAAATAAAAAATACACGGGGAAATGTATCAAGTGGCATTAGCGCAATGGTAAAAATAGGCGCTAAAAAATAACAGCTATTTATCATTAAAAGTACGCCTAATGGTATCATTTTTTACACAATCGCGTAACTGCTTCTCTAACGCCAAGGTTCCAGTACAGTAGTTATTATATAATAACAAGAACAAATACACTCATGATTTAGTGTACGTTATCGTGGGAAGTAGGATTTCCCCTGGCATTAACACTTGGAATTGGAATCAATGGTAGCCATATTTTACCACAGAGATAAGAGGGACCGGCAGCGGTCACTCTCTTAGTGACAGACTGATGGGACCTTGTTTCTAAATGATTCTGGAAAACTGTGCGCAGACTGACATCTCTGCCCTTCAATTGTCTAATTCACTTCACTCCGCATGACTTCTCATCCTACTTCTATCTGACTAACTACGCCACACTACGCATCCAACAGTATTCGCCACTGTCCGCCTGTTCGACAAGTCTATTCTCCACTTAGTGATCAGTGAATTTGTGTCTATTTTGGCAATGTGACTCAAAAGGTAGTGAGGGAAATTTGACAGGTGAATTCAGACTTTAGTCAATGAGGTCCATTGATTCAATGAGGTCCATTGATTAAATGAGGCCCAAGTGACGCCACACTACACATGTGACAGCGTTCACCACTGTCTGCCTGTTCAACAAGCATTTTCTCCACTTAGTCAATAGCAAGCAGTGGATTTGTGTCTATTTTGGCAATGTGACTGGGAGGTGAATTTGCATCTTAGAGGGTTATTCACTAAGGTGCGAATTCGACTGTTGAATTCGCAAACAGCAGATTCCCATAGAAAATCCATGACAAGCCGCGATAATTTTTTTAATGTTAAAATTGCGTCAATTTTCCCATAAGAAAGTTGTGACTGCGACAATATTCTCATTATAAAAACGCGACTGCAACAGTAGCAGCCTATTGCGACTGTAATTATCTGGAGAATTTGCACCTATACGCAACAGTTTGGACTTTAGTGAATAACCCCCTTAGTCAATGAGGATCTAAATGCGGTAAAGCAATATGGACTAGAGATAGATTAAGCAAGTATATTACAAACGTGCTTAATTGCTTTAAATGAGTTGCAGCCGGTAAAGCAGAGGCTGGACCATCCCTCCAAATTATCATTCCTAATAATCTAACATCAGTGTTTAAAGAGAACTATTGCAATGAAATGAGACACATTCTGCTGTGATGAAATGGAAGTATTACGCCGTGTTTTATCTGGTCATAATTACCGGTAGATTACAGGAAAACCGGAAAGTCATATCAAAATCTATTTTTACATTTTGGCCCCAAAGGCAAAGGTCAGTGATTTTTGATAAGTGTGAGAACCTTGGTTTTCTCTCACTTACGCAGTAAACAATATGTTCATTACCAAGAAGATCCCACGGTTTCTGAAAATGACCGAAAGGAAGACTTAGCAGCAAAGTGTAGGGAGAGCTGACACATCATTCAATTACAACCCCCATATTTCCTGAGGCACATAATACTATCTTTATCTTCTCTACAGGAAACATTATTTCTGCCGTATCAGCCTTTTAAATGCGATAAATCTATGTAAAACAGCTTGTATGTAGATTTTCCTGTATGTCAAATAGATGTTTTCCTTTGAAATCATACTCTGTATCGCTCACTTCTGAAGTTCTTGACGACAATGTTATTAAATAATGAGTAATAATGAAGATTGAACAATGAGGATTGTATAGTAGAGCTGACCATGTTTGAGGGGGTCCTGGCACGTTTGGCACTAATAATGGGAGAAGGGCAGATAGTAGCTTCTGGAGGTACACGGTAACTTACTGGGGCTGTGGTACAGCAGAGTATCTTGGGAAGGTGGCTCGATGCATTGGTGACCCCTATAGTCATGCCCTTGGGACTGTGCATTGCATCATTAACATTCTGTTATTCACTAAGGTCGAATTCTCAAACAGCGGATTCCCATAGTAAATCCACTACAATTTCCCCATGGTAAAGTCATTGCAATTTTTTTAAAGTTAAGATTGTGACAATTTTCCCATAATAAAGTCACGACTGCAACAATATTGTCATTATAAAGACGCAGTTGCGACAGTAGAAGCCTATTGTGACTGTCTTTATCTGGCAAATTCGCACCTATACGCAACAGTTTGGACTTAAGTGAATAACCGCCCCTGTCATTAAAGGCAGATTGTCTGGCTAGAGCCTATGACAAGATAAAAGCTTGATTGCTTCACAGTATGCAACAAAGGTAAAAATGTTAATTTATTTGGACAGTTTCTCCATTGTAGAATGCTCCACAGATTCACCTTACATATTCACTCAAACATTATTACACACAGCTCTCCATAATACAGTTCTCCTCCTCCCATCACCTTGACATTGATTATGTTCTTATGTTCATTTCACTGTCCCCTACAAATAAAGACAGGAGTACTAGCACATCACACAGATAATGAGGAAACCCGAAAAACATTAAAAAAAAATCACAAAGACCTTCGTGTGAGGTCCAATGATCTCCTGTTAATTAGGCCTCCTCTGGGTTCACACTGTTGCTATGATATAATCTTATAATGTTAAAAACAATCTTCGTGTTTAGCAAAATTGAGAGACTGCCCTGCTGTTAAAACATGAAGAGTTCTATTTTTCTTATCTCCTCCATGTCATTAAAATTATATGTAAGGTGACCAACTGGTCAAAACTATAGGGCGAAATTTATTAAAGGCGAAGTGATCGATCGGTAAAATTTATGGCTTTAATAAATTTCGACCCTATAGGAACGATCTAGTTCACAACGCATATCTCAATACAGTTTCATCAGGACTCATTCACTTGCAAGATATTAAAAAAACATTTAGAGACCATTAGTTCCCAGACATGTAGGGGTCAGATAAAAGCAGAGTGCCTTCCTCCAACATACATGGGGAGATTATATACTTAGTACATAACAGATATACCTAGAAGCTTTATTGCTGCTTGCAAGGTTAGCTGTTATACAGTTACCTACATGTAGTGCCAGGGTGGTTCCTTGTTCAATCTTCCACCAAGTTAATGACTAATAAATTGACCCCACCCCCAAACACACACATGGGGCACCCTTAATCCATAAAGTAAATGGATTAGAACACTGGAGAAAATTAGAGGTTTCTAACTAAATAAGGCATATTATAATGAGCTAATTCTAATGAGCTATTGTGGCTTCCATAGACACGATTTTTAGATTCTTGTCACAGCTGGGATTGTAAAAGTTTATTCTGTCATTTTCGTGGGCGATAAAACGAAATCTTGATCTGTTTTGTTATCGCGGGGGAGGAAAAGGTCTAACTGTCACAATTAACGCTTTTCTGTTTTGTACTTAGAATCGTTACTTTTTTTCAATTGTAAAAAAAACTATAAAACCAAAATAAACATTTAAATTATAAAAAAAAAATAATTAAGATACAAAAAAAACAAAGAAGAGAAACAAATCTGGAAATGCTTAGGATACAGTCGGTGAGCCCATATCCCACCAGGAATAAGTTACATGAGACCTGGGTAGACCCAGTACAGGTTAAACCAGTCCAGGCACATCTAGTGGTAAGAAAGGGGAAAGGCTCCTGACTCCTGTGTATGTGTTAATTGTGCACCAACTCTACCATAGCGCTTTCAAACTGGAATACATGTTTTCCCGGGAGCTGGCGCCCATGGACCATCAGCCACTGTCACATAACATTTAATGCAACAAAATATCCAGAACTGCTCAACCCAATAACTGGCCTTTTCCGTCGGAGATTTTTATGGCATTTTTTTACCTATGTGCTACTGTCATCCTACTGCTGAGCTGGGTATAAGCAATGGGAAAACACAAAAACTATATACTGGGATGTGTGCCTGATAGTGTGTAACACAATGTGTTCTTGTAGCAACAGGAACTCCTGCAATCTATAGTCATGGACAATTGCCCATGCATGAGCTAAACAGAGGCATTCTGGTAAGCCTACAGGACAGGAGCTAACTGCTCTGCCACTGGCCTAGTCCATTCTGCTTCAATGCCCTACTCTATGGCTCCAGTATTTTTATATAGCGCTGATGTATTCTGCAGCACTTTACATACAGTAAATTCACCATTCACTTCAGTCCCTGCCCGTGGAGCTTACAATCTAGTTTCCCTCTTCAGTCACACACACAGATGTATATTTTTGGAATGTGGGAGGAAACCCACACAGGTGCAGGGAGAACATACAAACTCCATGCAGATGATGTCCAGGGTGGAATTAAACCCAGAACCCAGCGCTGCAAGGCAGCAGTGTTAACCACCAAGCCACCACACTGCCCAGCATATATTTTTTCACTAGGATCTATGTGAATATAGTGAGTCCAATGCTATACGCTATTATTAAAAGATAAACACTGAAATTGTAACCTCCAACTGTAGGAAAACATATTCTAGACCAACTTCCTTTAGACAGCAGGAAGGTGTCATAGAGGTTAATGCACAAAGCTTAGGGAATGACAACAATCACCTTTATTAATGCATGGCTATGCCTAGGCAGATTTCCCATGTGCCCCTTATCAAAAGCTTAACAAAGCTGTTCTATAAGTCTATGTTATGTACAGGGGGTTCCTGGACCTGTTTGCAGGTGTGCTGGGAGTTTAAATTCCCTATAGTCACTGAGGCAGGTTTAATGAACCTTTATTTGACACCTGTGGGAATGAGGTGACAGGGTAATCTGTACCACTGGCAGAAAAGCAGAATCTTGGAGTTGGTTCTGAACCACTGACAATAGCAGCTGAGCAAATAGTACACCAACCTGACTGAGTTCCTTTGTGCACTGCCATGTTGGGTCTCTGTGACCTGCAATTAGTAACCTTTGTTCTTCTTAATCCCATTGTAAAAATGTTAGCCGACTGCTATTACATCTTAAAGCAAAATCGGATTAATGTGCATAAGAAGGAGCAGGTTGTTGTTGATCACCTGAGATTATTGTTATTTTTAGAATTTAAAGACCCGCTTCCCTCTCATCCATGCGCTAGAAAAAGTAACATACACTACATATTCATATTAAAATGGTATAGTAGGACATAGAGTACATTTACAATACAGCCAATTACTAATTATACTTCCTGCAGATGGTTTATATGTAGGTCTGTGCACACATCCCATGAACGCATGTAGGAATAGTCCTACAGCCCCAGCGTTACCTTCCCAGTCTTTTATAGTTCTACTGCTTTTAACTTCAATTAAAAACACATGCTCCCTACAAATACACACTTTCCTCATAACCATCTGGATACCCTTTCTCAAATTAACAAATGATTATCGACTCCCAAAGAAAGCCAATTAACCTGTCCCAGCACAGGTACAATGGAGCTGATTCCTTCATCCTTATCAGATTTGTAGTTAGGACTATGTGAATTTGCTGCCAAGAGACAGTAAATCCAGAATCTGCTATTTATCTGCATGACATCATTTGTCAAATATTCATTTTGATCTAGACAAATGGTGAAAGCACTCACTATGTTGTCTTCCGCTCTATTCTGTAAGACTGTCACTAGTGTATAATGGAAAAGGTTAATTCTATTTATGTTAGAAATGATTTATTGAATATTATTATATCAGTAAACATAAAGTCTTCTTTCTTTGCCAGATGTGTGCATATTTTTAATGTGTAGCTAGCGGTACATGTTCCCAGACTTTGTTGTGATATATTTTGTAAAGTAAGATCACTAACGATAAAGGGAGTAATAATACAGTTCTTCTGCCTCCTGCTGATATTAAATGGTTAACTGTAATCAGAGATTAACCTCTGAAGTTCCAGGCTTCTCCCTGCACCCGAGTATGCTCAATAGAATCCCTGCTGTGTAATTAAAATAAATTAAAGAGATAATATAACAGAACATTATATAAGAATATCAACTGTCGATTTCTCAAACAGCAGATTCCCCAAACAAATCTACGACAATATTCCCATAGTAAAGTCGTAACCACAACAATATTCTTATAATGAAGTCGCAGCCACGACAGTAGCCGTCTATTGGGTAGTGTGCGACCATCGTTAACTGGGAAATTCACACCTTTACCTGGCATTTTGGACTTTAGTCAATAACCCCCTTTATCTTTTAATAAGCAGAGGGCACAACATTAGCTTTAAAAGCCAAAGAAGAATCAGCAGAACAGATTGCAACGTTTATAGTGTTCTTTATGCTTTAATCTCTGATGAAGGTTTGCCAAGAATTATGTAACAGAAGAATATGAGAGAGCTCATAAGCAAATAAAATCACCCTAAAATGCAGGCACCTAGGAAGAATGACACACTATTTAAATTATATTTGTGTTTAAGCCATTTTCCCTATTGCACTTTATAATATTATGTAGGCTGTAAGTAGCTGATTCCTGATGCCATTCAGAGCTGGATTAGTAACAAGAAGACCTCGGCCAGTGGTGGTGAACCTTTTTGGCACCAAGTGCTGATGAGTGATGTCATCGCGCCTGCATTGGGGGACAGCTCTGGCCACAGCTATCCTACCTAGATCCTCCCTGCAAGTGAGCACTCCTTCAGCGTAGGCTGCGGATCCAGGAGCGCTCGCTCACTGGGGGAATATATGATAGCGGTTAGAGCAGTTGTGGTGACGGCGCATGTACCCACAGAGTGGGCTCTGAGTGCCTTCCCTGGCACTTGTGTCATAGGTTCTCAGAGTTTGATCAATAAGAGAACATGTGAAAGTGGTAAATAGATGTGAATTCAGAGCTTTACTCGACTATTTGTCCTTTAGTCAATAAGGCCCACTATAAGTACCTACCTAAGTAGTACCTAAGTATCCCACCATGAGCTACGCTCAGCCATATGTGAACAATGAGGCCGAATTCTAATAAGAAGCAGAAATCCTTCTTTTTGATCATCTTCTGAACCTATTTGTTTCTACAGCACTCCCAGTAATGGGATCCTCCGCTTAAGTAAAAACTGTTTTCTTTGTATCAGTCTGATAAATCATATATGATGTTGATTGTAAATAATACTGCACGTCAGAGCTGCTGCACGTTCTGTTGATTAAGCTGTAGATATGTGACACTAGGTTCACTTGGGTGACTTGAAACTACAGATTGTTCCTCAACTCTTACTGTACAATAGCAAATCCTGCTTCGCATAAATCCGCCAGCCCAGATCAGGAAGAACATAGGGCGCTTTACAACTCGGGCTGGGATGTAGCCTCACCTAAATTTCACTGTTTTTTTCATGCTGGGTGTATTTATAGGGTTGTTAAAACCTAGTGTTGTATGGGAGATCACTGAACAAACTCTTATTCCTAGTCTGTTTTAAACCCCCGGCTCCTTCAGCAACAAAACCTCCTATTTTGGGGCATATTTATCAACTACAAATTTCACTGTATAACGTGTGATATTGGAACAATCAAACACTTTGCCAACTGTGAGTATTTAGCTAAGATTATTTTCTGCAATGTGGTGAACCGCTCACAGTTTGCTACATGATGTGACTGTGTATTTATGTAGCACTTTACTTCTATTAGACAAATTAGGGTATTTATTGCATGTCAAATTGACATAATTCTGGTGTGAAAAGTCTGATTTGACAGTTGAAAGTGGTGAATAGTGTGCAGTTTTTGCCAGTAGTGCAGACAACCCTGCAGGGCTTATTCATCAAAGTGTGGAGTCGACTGTTGAATTGAATTCTCATTGCTTTGTCTGATAGTTACGTCCTTATTCACTAAACAGAGGATTCCCAGAGCGTCAGTAGCTGTCTTGTCAGCCTTTCCCTAGTAATTACATTTGCCAGACAGATAGTACATTAACTCCAGTAGAATTCCAGTGTTCCATCTGAAGCTAATGTTTTCTTAACCCTGTTGTGTTCATTTATCAGTAAGGTAATGTGTAAAGTTAAATTAATATGAACTATTCAAGCGCTAAAAGATAGGTTGCACTTGTAGCAGTAAGTGATATATATCACTACACTCCATATGGGGGGTAATTAAGCAATGTGCGAAGCGAGCTCCGGAACCTTCGGCTCACTTCGCACAGACTGTTATGCGCTCGCTGATGTCCTGCACGTGGACATCAGCGAACGCTTTAAAGGGATTCCAGTCTCGGCAAAGCGACTCGAGTGATCGCGAGGAGACTGGAATACCTTTAAAGCGTTCTCTGATGTCCACGTGTAGGACAGAAGCGAACGCGTAACAGTGTGTGCGAAGTGATGTGAAGGATCCGGAGCTTACTTTGCACTATGGTGAGTGAATTCCCCCCATGTCAGACAGACACACATCCTATCCTATCTACATACTGGGCTGTACTGTAATATGGAAACTGGAGACATTTCTCTGACTCTGGCCAATTATTTCCTCATCGATACAAAATAATAAACAGGAGGAATGTCTTAAATAGTATAATAATAGCAAAACCATACAATAGCAAGTGATGTAAAATTCAGGCAATCAGTAAGGATGACTTAAAGGGGAGATAAAGTCACAGGCTGACTGGCAAGCTAAATACACAGGGAATTTTCATAATTCAAGGTTCGTTCAGTTATACTATGTGGTGTATATACTGTAGTATGCTCGGGCCTATGGAAGAAAGGTTCATACAGATAAAGGATAGTTTCTTCTGTTAAAATAAAAATAGAATTCCTGTCTACATTAGGATGATGTGAATTCAAGTTTGATTTCTTTCCTTTCCAAAATAGCCCTTTGGGTCAGAAAATCCTAGAAAATGGACAGTACACATGGGAACTATTACTGTACTCATTCATATACATCTGTACGCTCTCGCACTGATTGTCTAAGCTCCCCCAGTTGCTAGCATCTAATATGTTACTGCCCTATCCCTGCTAACTGAAGCACACATCACTTTCCCCAGATTTCTAGATACGCAGCCCGCTTCTCACAAAGAAAAGGAAATAGAAAAAGGTATCGAAAAAGCAGTGGATTTTCTTTGGAAGTTAATCAGTATTATATTTCTAATCCTCAGACTTTTAACTAAGCTGCGTTTAATCTCAAGGGATCGGCACAGTTATTTAATCTAACTGGATCAGCTTCTCTGTTTAATGAAGCTATTATTCCCTGGAGTCCAGAAATGAAGTTTGGGAGAGTTTTAAAGTTGCTCCCCCTTCGCTAGATGGAGTAGACATAGCGGAATGTCCATAATAAGACTGACAGGTTCTTAGATTAGTCAAAACAGACAAGAAACTCCTCAACGCAAACTGCCATGGTGTATAGTCACTAGGCACCCTTATCTCCTGCTATAGGTCTGGGGTACAAATAAGGACGAGGCAATAAATGCATAAATGTGAGGTTTTACTAGGGTTATCCAGTCTGCAGAAGAATCTGGGATAGATTATGTAACTGCTAGAGTTTGCCTTTGGTATGTGTTTAATTAGAGAACATACAGTAGAATTTACCACCGTAGGCAATCTTGCGATGGGTTACTAAACCTCTGCCACCGATTGCCCCTGTTCATGAAGTTTTCCTGATAGTCACTTATTCACAGTGATCTGTTTACAGGCTTGGGGTGGAGTGGGGTGGAGGTGGGGTGGAGTGGGGTGGAGGTGGGGTACTGCAAGATGCTCTATCGTTAAGCATGGTTCCTCTAGTGGAAAACTCCCTTGTATGCTATAATGAAAGCACATCATTTATAAATATATACATATAACTATATATCCAACAGTGAGACACTGAAGACACGGAGTGATGCCCGTTCTGCTAAAATTATTTTTTCTATTTTTGTTCATTTATATAGAGCTACTATATGATGCAGCACTTTATAGAGGTTTGTCTTTCAATTCAGTCCCTGCCCTGTGGAGCTTACAATTTAGTTTCCCTATTCAGTCACACACAGATGTATGTGTTTGGATTGTGGGAGGAAACCCACACAGGTGCAGGGAGAACATACAAACTCCATGCAGATGAAGTCCAGGGTGGAATTAAACCCAGAGCCCAGCACTGCAAGGAAGCAGTGATAACCACTGAGTCACCACACTGCACTAGTATAACATGACTGTTATGTTTTCATCCTTTTGACCAATCATCCACCAACAGTTAGAAACTGTGGCCCTCAAGAGAATGACATGAGTTTATGAATATCGCTTTCCAGGCACTCTAGTGTCACTGACTGTTAGCTACACACTTGCTAGTGTCTCCTTTTATCCCTTTATATTTTTATCAGCAGGTGACCCACCTGCAGGTTTCACAGATCACCGTGCATGCAAGACTCCCTTATCTGTGCCTGGCACTTGTGTGTGCACACGTATGAGTGCTGTGCGCAGGTAAGGAAGTGTTTGGTGTCTGTAGGCGGTGCAGGGGGCAGAGCATAATTTGAAAGCAATGCAGCCCAGCAACTTAAAACTTTATTTTAAAAAAATTGCACTTGTCAGCTATTAGGTCATCTAACAAACACAATGGTGTTTACTGGATTTTTGCACTGAACAATGAAAGAGTGTAGAAGAAAGGCTACTTTGTATAGGTTTTCCATCCTACTGTATAATCGAACAGGTTTCCACAGGATAAGTGAGTTTCAGATGTTTTAATGAGCATTGTTACATTATGTAGGAAACCTGTGACAAGATGGGACATATTTTGGGGGTTATTTACTAAGGTACGAATTCGACTGTCAAATTTTCCCAACAGCGGATTCCCATAGCAGACAATTTTCCCATAATAAAGTCGCGACTGTGACCATATTCTCATTATAAAGATGCGACTCTGACAGTAGCAGCCTATTGCGATTGTCTTTATCTGGTGAATTCGCACCTATACGCAACAATTTGGACTTTAGTGAATCAGCCCCAATTTGTCTCCAGTAAGACAACCTCCCTCATTGACCCAGTATCGTGGACGTTTTCAGAAAAACATTTAGATTTTTGTTGATTTTTCTGATATGTTCAGCAGCGGTAAATCAGACATCCATTCTCTGTAAGGGCGCCTGAGCCACCATGACTTGTGATGTTCAGTATTAAACAGCGTTGTTGCTCTGCACTGCATCTTGTAAAGCAGATGCTGGAGCCTGTCAATCTGAAGGGGTATTCACAGTTTACATGGTGAGCTGTGAAACCTGCAGGTGGGTCACCCGCTGATAAAAATATAAAGGGATAAAAGGAGACACTAGCAAGTGTGTAGCTAACAGTCAGTGACACCAGAGTGTCTAGATAGTGATATTCAGAAACTCATGTCATTCTCTGATGTGTGTGTTCATTAAATTCCTGCTGCCGTCCCTCATTACTCGCCTCCTATCTGGCACCATTAAGATATCAAGTTCATTCAGCTACATCCACACTGGCAGTTCAATTATGTCTGGGTACCATTCGCTGTTTTATTCATGGCTATCTCCAGGAAGGCTGTCAACATAGCTCCCTATAAAGGCACAATGATAACATTTTGTGGCAGAGGGATACTGAATCCATCCCATGGTCTGTTTGACTATTACACATGGTTGTTATTAACCGAGTGATCATTCCAATCCATTAACACTGCATACATCAAAGGCCGTCAAAGAATATTATTACAGACATTCATCTTTTCATAAACAATTATCTGACTGAGTTGGAAGGAATTAATGGTCAGCTGGGGAACAGAAATGTCTAGGGACTTACATACGGCACTGCTGGGGACCTCTCTGCCACAATTGACTCCTTTGGAAGCTTTTGAATCTGGGGAACACATGAATTATTAGAGGTGTAGCCGGGAGGGGTGAAATAAGTTCTGTGAACACACGGTCACTCTCAGAACTGGGAGCCAGTATACAAACGTTCATATTTAATAACCGGTGCAGTAATCTAGAACAATCAGCCAGACATTTAGGGGGTTATTGATCAATGTGAGAATTTGACTGTCTGGGTGAATTTTCTTCACTTTGGGTCACTTCGGCCTTGCTTCTTTACTCCTTATGGACTAAACAGAGAATTCCCATAGCAAATCCGCAACAGAATTCCCATAGTAAAGTCGCGACCGTGTCAGTAGCCGTCTATTGTGTAGTGTGCGACTGTCGTTAGCTGGCGAATTCGCCACATCTCAGGGATTGCTGAATACCAGGATATGGGGAAGTGGTGAATTCGCACCTTTGAGACAATTTGGACTTTAGTCAATAAGCCCCTAAGTTTGGATGTGTGACCTGCAATAAGATGGTCATTATCATTGGAAATCACCTGCAATGGGTTACCCTGTACTAGTACAAATATAACACTGAAAGTAACTGGCACAAGTGGCTTCATTCATATTTTTATTTATAGGGCGAAATTTATTAAAATCAATAATCGCGATATCACTATTTTGATTGGTTTTTACTGATATTGCAATATCGATATTACTGATATCGGAAGTTTATCGATATCGCGATATCGGTAATATCGATATCACGATATCGAAATTTCGAACGGACCATTGATTTCAATGGCAGAATGAATGAAAAATTCAATATCGTGGTATCGGTAAAAATCGTTCAATATTGTGATTTTAGTAATTTTAACGATTTTAATAAATTTCGCTCATAGTATTTATACTATGACTATACATACTATGATCAATGATGTACATCCATAGCAAATAATTACTTCTGTGCTTAGTGTTTCCTTTTGCAGAGCAATTTATTGGTGGCTTATGCATATTAGGACTTATACTTTCCATGTTGTTGCTTTAGTTCACTGTTCACTATATTCCCTACCCAAGACTACACTCATGGAACCAAACCCATGCCCGAG
This sequence comes from Pipa parva, assembly GCA_019650415.1. Taxonomy (NCBI): domain Eukaryota; kingdom Metazoa; phylum Chordata; class Amphibia; order Anura; family Pipidae; genus Pipa; species Pipa parva. The sequence continues at coordinate 12,802 of WMED01003400.1, forward strand.
ACCTGTTTGTGATGTGCGTACGGCATTTCAAAAATATATATTGTGCTTTAGATGCAAATTCTGAAGGCAGGGAATCACTGAGAAAGGTTCTGGTCCAGTTATTTGCATCAGTTATTGTTTTAGTATCAATCATTCAGAATTTTCATTTTTGAAACAAATGTAAATAAAATTGTGATCTTTAATTTAGATGAAAGACTATGTAAATAATGACAATTTGCATGCATATCTATCAGGGCCCAGTCCATGAGGTTTTAGAGAGATCTAAATGCATTGTTTTTGTAATACACTCCCCTTTATAAGGGCCCAATCATTCCTATCACTCCTATCACAGGGGTCCATTGCAGTCTAAACAGTAGCACTGCTCTTAGCGGTGAAGAATAAACCGGATTTGTAGAGTTTGATGAAAAAACTAAACTAGTAATACTGTGTATATCTGTACTGGTAATAATAAGCTTTATCACAATACATATCATCATTTCCCTACATATGCACTACATCGCAGAATATTTAACCAGTCACAAAACGTCCTATATTTCAGTGGGTGTCCATTAATTGGAAACGATGGTGATTAGAAATTATTTTTTTCTGCTCTTCCATGTATAGCAACTGTTCACTTGGAAACAGCAGTTTGCTTTCATTTTTTTAATGGACGACAACTGGGTAAACTTATTCCTACAGACACACCGGAGGCAGATGAGAAAACAGATAACAATGACTTATTCATGAAAACAGGTTGGAGCTATTTATCAAATGTCCTATATTTCTCTGTTATCCCTCCTCTCTCAAACATCTTTAAAAAACTGCTAATCCTTCCTGGTTAGTGACAGCGACATAAAAAGAAAATGATGGGAAGAAATATCGCTAAAATAGATAAATACACATTTATTTCCACACTAAAAAAAACCCAATTTACAGTTCTGAAAATAGTCCCACAATCCTCTAGGCAGATGTTTTAACAAATAGCACGACATAACTTTACAATATATTTCATGTTAAATCCATAGGTGGAAAGACACTTCATCATACAAGGAGAGGTTTACATATATCATTGTACTTAAAGGATTACATCCAGTGGGCAATGTGAAAAATAACAGTCTCCTGGTGCTATCTACAGTTTCTCATACTGGGTGCTTTCCATCACTGTGATAAGGCTATCTCTGCAGTATCCAGCAGTAGATCCAACCTCCCCTTATCACTCTTGAGTTTTTTAAAGGATGGATTCCCAACATCATACAAAGTAGTGAAACACCTTTCTACAGCTGAAGGCAGAGGTCTAAGGAAAGCACAGCAAGTAAGAGTATTTTAGGAGAGACGTACCCAATGACCTGGTCAAATTGTCAGAATTTCAATGAGATTGAGGGGGTTATTCTCTAAAGTCCAAATACATTTTTGCGTAAAGAATAGACTGCTACTTTGTCACGTCTCTGTAATGATATTATTGTCGCAGCTGCGACGTTGCTATGGAAATATTGACGCAGTCGCAACTTTAAAATTTTCGCAGACTCGACTTTGCAATGGGAGAATTGTTGCAGTCGCGGATTTGCTATGGGAACCCGCTGTTTGAGAATTAGTAGACAGTCAAATTCGGATTTTAGCCAATAACCCTCTGAAATGTAAAATGCTACTGGAACAGAATCCAAACTGTTATTGCCGCGTGACTTCCATTTTTCCAGGAGTGAAAAATCTTGGCATTTACATATATACTAAGCAGCTTGCCAAGTCCGTAAATGCCATTGTAGCTACACATAAAAAGGAAATACAGTTCTACAATTTATACAAAAAGCCACCATAAGACTTCATCTTACAATAATAATAATAATAACAATACAGCTACTAGGCCTTAATAAACACAGACAATTTAGTAACTAATTATAAGACCCAATTATAATACAAACATATACCTACAGGCCATAATGCACCAGGATATAGGCTAAGAGAACTCCCAGCAGAATGTCCTTCTGTGGCATTTTTGTCCCTAATCTGGTTTTGAGCCACCAGTGTAGTCATCTCATTATCTCTACTTGCTGGGGTCCCAGCAATCTTTCTCTGTCTTTCTCTATTGGCTTGTTGCACCTTCTGTAACATATCGTATATGGGAATTTGTCAACTTATAATTGTGGTTCTTGATTGAGTCCTCTTCTAGAAAAACTAGCCTCACTGGCTGATTAAGGATTTTCTCCATGATGCCCCCTATAGAGTAAATTTATATCAGAGCCATGTGATGAATGAACCCACCCAATCTACAATCTCATAAAAACTTCAGGTATGAATTATTTGAAGTATAATAAAAATTATAATTCACAGTGCTCTCCTTTTGACATTGAATTCACTTCACTCCATTGCCCCTCCCTACATTTCCTCACTCGTATGCCCGTACATTCCTCTACATTAACCGCGCTCCTCTCAAAGCAACCAGCTTTGCATGCCATACACCAATACTGCCCTTTCTCGTCTTAAACGCTTTATTCTCTTTGTCCCCCATATTTGGAATTCTATACCCCTTTATCTTCGCCAGGAACATTCCTTCAACATTCTTAAAACCCAAGTCCTACATCATGGAGCACTATCACTGTTTTCTGTAAATATTGTATAGTAATCTTAATTAACTATTTATGCTTAGTATTTATATACAGTATGTATATATATATGTATATATATATATATATATATATATACTGTATATATATATCTTTATTTACTTATTTATTTATGTATTTATAGACCAGTGTCCCAGTTGTTACAGCTCTTGTTGCCCTTCTTCGATTGTAAGTTCTACGGAGTCGGATGGGGCTAAATGATGATTGACATTATAGCTCCTCCAATCAGATCCCTGAAATCACAATCTAGCAGGGATCTGATTGGGGGAGCTATAATGTCAATCATCATTTAACCCCTACCACCCCGCAATCAGGAAAGAAAAGTCAGGCTGGTAGGGAAGATGACAGAGAGAAATGTTTTATAAAGGTACATTTTTTAAAAATACATATATATTTACAAAATGTATATTTCATTAGTACAACCTAAATTAGTATTATTGTTTTGAGGTGACAGGTGCACTTTAAAGGGAATATTTTTCCACGTGTAGAAAAGAGGAAGCAGAAGGACACATACACGAGTAGGAATTGATGCTAATTAATAATGAAAGTGTATGATGCCAAATCATCAGTGATAAAAATATAAGTCTAAGAAAGCCACAAGGAATTGTAAGGCCAAAGCCAAGGAATGAATTGTGAGCTGTCTTTCAATGATATATAGGGGGTTATTGACTAAAGTCTGAACTGTTGCATAAAGGCGTGAATTTGCCAGCTAAAGACAGCAACGATAGACAGCTACTGTTGCTGTCCCAGCTTTATACCGAGAATATTGTCGCAGTCACAAATTTACTATGTAAATATTGCCGCAGCTGCAATTTTAAAAATTGTCGTGGTTTCAACTTTACAATGGGAAATTTTTCGCAGTGGCAGATTTGCTATGGGAATCCACTGTTTGTAAATTCGACAGTCGAGTTCTCACTTTAGTCAATAAGCCCCATAGTGTCTGGGGAAGCTTAAAAGCCGAACATGGAATTTCATCCGTAATGATTGAAAGAACCAGTTGTTTTTCCCAGAATAATCGGTCTTCTTTCAACTCTTCAACATTTTCATAGAATTACATCTGATGAACAACACATTGAATAACACAGAATCTCAACAAAGAGGAACAGAGGGTGAGCACCTGGAGTAAGAACAGGTGGCAAAACCAGTAGCACAGCACAATAACATCTGAGAGAGGAGACCAAAGGATTTAATGCATGCTGGGATGTTTGATCACCAGTAAAGCTAAAACACTTGACTGCCTTCCTTCCATGTGTAGCTCCCATGGTTATTTTCAGAAAGCCTGAGGGAAGGTTTGGGTGGTTTTGTGTTTGGTTTCAGCTGTTCTGCAAATACTATATATATGGCAGTCTGTCTATCTATTGGTCTTTAAATGTTAATGTAAAAAACTGTTAGCCCCATTTTTTTTTCAGCCATTTAATACATTTGAAGAAAATTCATTTCTCATTAAATGATGTAGAGATGAGCAGTTCAGCTTTTTGTATTAAAGGAGACGTAAAGTGATTGGTAGACTAAGGGGGATACTGCAGGGATTCTGAGATCCCTTTCACTTCCTGCTTCTTCTTCTACACTTGTTGATGTGCAGAAGCAGTAGTATGAATCAATAATACCGCTTTACCACATCAGTGATGTTAAAGAAGAGGTGTGAACCAGAAGGAAATAGCAATGCTGAAACTAAGGAATAGAAGATTCATAATCCAAGAACCAGGAGATCGCCCTGGAAGAACTAGCAGCATCAGTACGTATATTGGCACATTAAATGCTTGAGCACTTTAGTGCTCATTTAATCCTAATAAAATTGACATTATTTATCCAAAAGCATGTATCATTTTTAATAGGTGCAAACAGATGCAAATCTGAAACGAACCAACCACAAGGTTTGTATTAGGATTTTTTTTTTATGAAAACCTTACTGATAAGATAATAAGGAAGTGTTTAGAAAATTGGAACAGGGAGAGTTTTGAAATAGGAGGACTCCAGATACTTGAAATGTGTGTTTTATTCTGCACATTAATAATACATCCTTTAAAAACATTGATCAAATATTCTGGCAGCATTACTTAAGAGAGATTATCCCTTGTTCAATTATAATACCTAAGCCAGCGGTTAGACTTATAATGGTTATTTTTATGGTGGTGTAAATTTTCTTGTAGTCGAAGTCAAGTACAGTAAGACATCAGTCACATCACACTGCCAAGTACAGAAATGCATAACTGTGAATGCGACAATCTTCTTCCATTCACTAGCTGAAAGATTTATCTACGAATGGTTCTTTGTATTCTTTAATTTGCTGCCTTAGCTGTGGGTTGTGGAGACATTCATGCAGTGTCTCCCCCATTCAGCTGTGAAGTTTTGATGACAGATTGTTTGCCTCGGCCAAGATCTCATTCTGCTGAACCCCTATGGAATTCCCCCCGTGATTTATAAACCATTTGGTACGGTCTCCTCTAAAACACAGATGGGGGTTATTGACTATAGTGAGAATTTGACTGTCGAATTCTCAAACATCGAATTCCCATAGCAAATCTGTGACCGCGACTATTTTCTATTGTAAAGTCGCGACTGCAACAATATTTCCTTTGTAAAGTCACAATATTCTCATTATAAAGCTGCGACTGCGACAGTAGCAGTCTGTTGCGACCGTCTTTAGCTGGCGAATTCACACCTTTATGCAACAATTTGGGCTTTAGCCAATAACCCCCATAATGCAGTTTTGGGCCCATTTCTATGGAAGGTACCAAGCTGTGCAGAGACTGGCATTAGCAGTTGAAAGAAATAATTCTGCGTTCTTCACGGATTTCATCGGTCTTTTTCCACAGGATTTTTTTTAATGAGGCCAACGCGGCATTAAAAAAAGGAAAATATCACATTACTCTATTATGTTTTCTAATACAGTTTCCACTGGCTTACACAATTTAAGGAAAAATTTTAAAGTTGGATGACTCACTAATAATTTAAAGCAAAATGAATAATAAAAAAAAAGAAAGAAAAGCATGAATACTTAAGTATTACCAAATGACGGTACAAAATAGCACTAAAAAAACGATTAGAATTACGGTCTTCCACCGTAAGTGGCAGTCTTTTGGCTCTACGGCAGTTTGTGCACTACAACTGCCTGAGCTGGAAATAAAATCATGGTGCCAAGAGTCTGAACCCAGCCTTCACAAACACAGAGAAGTTGTACATGTGATCAGGCCGAGAGATCCTTTCTAGGACCCCTGGGATATTCCATCTACAAGGTAGAAAATGCAATAAGGCTGATGCCTTCCCCTATGGGAACGTGTAAGCTTTGGGTTTGTGAAAGTTTGCACTCAATAACACTGTGTCCGAACAATTACCAACAACTAGGGATCGTTGAGCAGTACAGACTGTAGAGGCTTTCTTGTTAGAAGAAGAAAAATCAATGAGCGGCTCAGTTAATGGTTTGAAAAGTTCTGTCCCTGTCAATAGCACTTAAGAACTGACAATATCCACAACATATTTAGATACAATTCCAGTTAAGGTGACTCTTTTGTTGCCCATCTTCTGTTTTCTTCATTTTCTTCCTAAATTCCCCACTGCCCACTGTCAGCATGCCCAACACTACTTGAAATGCATATAACAGGCATCTGGCTGGCTTCCCTTTCTGACAGTAAAAGGGTATTTATGACTCAGTCCCTGGCTGACTATTCTTGCATTATGTTTGGTATCACAGTTTTTTCCCTTAAAGCAAGGGAATCGAAGCTTAAATAATTCACAAGGCCAATTAGAGAAGGAAATCATAATCTGCAATTAGCAATGGTAAAGGTTGCAGAAGAAGTCTTCTCATTATGGTCCCTAGTGTCTTCTCAGCTCACAGTGTTGGACAACTGATTGTGTTTCCCTTTAAAGCTAGAAAACAAACTGACAAAGGACAAATCAACTTCAGTGGAGTCGAAACAAAACTTACATCCCCGTGATTTCTGATCACATGTTTTTAGTCAATTGGAAATGAAAGATCCATTCAGTTTATTTAGTGTGATATTAACACATCTTATTTTGTGCTTGCACTTACCTAATTTATGAATTTTGTATGCACTGTTTATAATATAACATAAACATTATTACATCACACATTTGAGTTAAAACTGCCAATGTGCAGACAGACTAAGAAATATCCTCTGTGTGTAAGTGTGTGTGTGTGTGTGTGTGTGTGTGTGTGTGTGTGTGTGTACGCTGGTGATTGCCAGTAAAAATAATTATGCCACATAACTGGATTTCTGGTTTTATTCTAGCAGTAAATGCACACCTATCATTACTGCTAATGTGGGCTTGATACATGGTTGCTGGGCGGTTGGGTTTGACACATGGTTGCTGGTTGGTTGGATTTGACACACGGTTGCTGGTTGGTTGGGTTTGACACACGGTTGCTGGTTGGTTGGGTTTGACACACGGTTGCTGGTTGGTTGGGTTTGACACACGGTTGCTGGTTGGTTGGGTTTGACACATGGTTGCTGGTTGGTTGGGTTTGACACATGGTTTCTGGGCGGTTGGGTTTGACACATGGTTGCTGGGCGGTTGGGTTTGACACATGGTTGCTGGGCGGTTGGGTTTGACACATGGTTGCTGGTTGGTTGGATTTGACACATTGTTGCCAAGTGGTTGGGTTCGACACATTGCTGGTTTAGCTTTTGAAATGATCATGTGCTGGTTTTCTTGGCTTTTACACTGTTTTGGTGCTGTTAATTGGCTTCGTTTTCTTCAACCATTTACAAAACTCTGCAGAATTTGGTAAGACATAATGGGAGTAAGATGTTTCTGATGGTATAACATGGTTTAGGGAAGATAAATCAGGAAGTATTAAAGCAATATTTCTGATATTTTTGTCTATTTCTACTACAACAATCAGGAGACAGTAAAATTTAATGTGTAAATATCTCAACAATTTTTGGAAGATAAAAACCTCACAAATCACTAACAACCTTGCTTTAATGACTCTTAATTAGACACAGCTAGTATATGTAATTAATTAAAAACTGTAAGTAAACCATGAATGGTGGATTAAATCATTGACTTTTACTGTGATACCAACAGCGACAGTGACATGTTTCAGCATTTGATAAAGGGCTGCTGCCGGAAACATGTCACTGTCGCTGTTTGTATCACAGTAAAAGTCAATGGTTTAATCCACCATTCATCGTACTGCTTCTTCCTAACCTATTTACTTACAGTTTGTATATTGTACTGGGACAGAAGTATTGGAATTAGTAGCGCTAAATTCCCAATTAAGGAATACTCACCTCAGGATCAACACTATCAATTATGTAATTAATTACTTAGATGACACGAATAACTCAGAAAATGAATGCATCAGGATTTACTTTAGTGAATTAAAAGAGAAAAAAATATCTTATACGTTAGGTGATAAAATGTGATGCGTAAATGTTATCGACCTTTAGGACAAAGGCGCACATGGCAAAATGCCATCAAAGACCCATGATGACGGATCTCATTGCTTTCAACGGCATTTGGGTCAAAAATCACAACGGCGCATTTAGGGAAGCAGTAATGCAGTTTTTGACACTGTCGCATCATCATTGCAGTGTATTGATTGTGTCGCTTACAAAACTTCCCATGTGATATCAAGCTTGGAGACTAAAGCCCCTGGTATTGTTTATTACATCACAGGGGATTACAAACATTCAACAGTGTTACATGATGTAATAGAATAATTAAGTCTGTAAGTCTGTTTCCTAAATAAAATGTTTGTTACTAACAGCAAACAAGTCGCCAGCAGTTTGAGCTATTTATTGTACTAATTAGTAAGTAGGAGTCACAGCTGCCGACAGCACATACGGCCTTTAGTGCCCTGTAGTATTTATATACAGAATGTATTATTCCTGCTCCTAGCCTGTGTTCTCATTGGCTGCACTGACCTATTCCCATAAGTTAAGACATTTATTTATAACCACTCTAGGTTATTCCCTGAGCTGCAAAAGTAAAGGGAAATATAAGCCATAATGTATGAACACAAACAAGAACAAACAGCGCAGGGGACCCTGCCTTGGAGAGATTACACTCTAGAGAAACAATGTTTTCTCTTTACTACTCCAAGCGTAGCCTTTTGGATATAGTTGACCTATTTCTTAGAGGGGCAATAAAAACACCCTGTTCCATTCAAAGTTTAGCCATGAAATCTCCATCTGGTTTATATGCTGCCGCACACAATGCACATGGCAATATACAGTATATAAAATCACAAAGTCAAGGTAGAACCAGTCATAACAATATATACTGTAACTTAAGTATTACTGGAAACCAAAGACTGGGAATATCTGAAACTGTCAAGTTTTATTGAAACCGCTCATTTTTATATTTCAGTGCCCTGAAGGTCATTTATTAGAAGTTAGAATAAATGTATTTATAATCATTTTACCCAGTGTCTGTCTATGTGTGTGACTGAATAGGGAAATCAGATTGTAAGCTCCAGGGACTGAAGTGAATGACGAACCTTTGTAAAGTGCTGTGTAATATAGTAGCGCTATATAAAGGAACAAATACAATGCTATATAATACCCATGAATGTACAAAAAATAGTGAGGGTTGGGTGCTAAATTTTCATTAAAAATAAAAAATTAAATTAAATGGAGAGACTTGGGGGCTAATTCATCAAAGTCCGAATTGTCGCGTTACGGTGTGAATTCGCGTCTATTCTCTACTTCCCAGTGTTCGCTTATAGACAAAAGTCTGGGAAGTGGCGAATTCGCGACCAATTCGGAAAACTACGCTACAGTCGAGTGACTGCGACATTCGCTAACATACGCAGTTATTCGCATCATTTTGCGTGCGCGTGCATAATTATTTCATTATTTAGTAATTGTTTA
>WMED01003401.1:0-22236 GCA_019650415.1 Pipa parva
CCCAGCCATAAAATTTATCCCCAATTATAACTTTAAAAAAAAAAATCACAGATGTGCCAGTAGCCCAAAAAGCTGCATATTGCCCCGCAGAGCCGCACATTGCCCCGCTGACCTGCGTATTTTTCCACAAAGGTGATCATTTCCCCAGCAGATGCAAATCACCCAGCAGAGCTACATATTGCTCCAAAAAGCCACTGATTGCCCAGCAGGGCCATGTATTGTTTTTAATCTGTTGTTTTCTTGTGGAAAACCTGATGCGGCCCAGCCTCACCCAGACTCTACCTCCAGCTGCCCCTGGGTAAATTGAGTTTGAGACCCCTGTTCTAAACCAATGACTGGTAACTAGACAAGAGCACACTTTGCATGCATTGATACATTTCCCTAAAAACACATTACTGACATCAATAGACTTGATCATAAACCTTTAGTAACTGAGGGTAAATTTACTTAAATCATCCTTAGCCAGTACTTACATGATGTCCTCCAGGTAAACCCACCAAAATACTAGAGAGAAATCAGCCTTTGGAGATTAAGTAAACCCAATCTGTTAGTGGACCTCTTTCAATACTGTGCCTGATGCTGTGAGTGGCCTCTTACCACTGACTCATTGCCACAGAGGGTTTTTATAAGAACTGTCAGCTGTTCAGTTCTTCTATACTATTCCAAATACAACCACTGGAACAGGTCACTAGAATAGGCAAGGGTCTGGAATTTCAGGAAACAGTAAAGGGTCATTTATTTCACAGAAGTATTATAGTGCAATGGTTACAATGTGTGTCTCTGTCAACATAGTTTGTTGTACTACATAAATGTCCAGTCATGTGAGCTGGGAGCTCATGATTGGTCGAATGCAATGCCATAGATACTAAAACTACATGTATTTTGTAAATAGCACAGATGAACTGCTAGATGAATACTTAACTTTACCTTTAGCTGTAGGCTAGACCAGGGGTTGGCAAAGTGTGGCTTGCAAGCCACTTGTGGCTCTTTAGCCGCCTTGTTGCGGTTCAGAGTGCGTCTCCCAAGACCTGCCCATGACCTCCGACGCCTCTTCTGATTGGCAGTCAGCAGGTCATGTGATCAGGAGAGTGCGCTCCCCCCCCCCCACACACACACTTTTTGGCTTGAAAAAAAATTGTCGCCGCTGGAGGAGGGAGCAAAATGGCTCCCTCATCATGTAAATTTGCCGACCCCTGGGTTAGACCAAGCCATGCATTTTATTTTCTATACAGACTTTCCATTTCTATTGGATTAATTGTAAAAAAATACATAAAATTTCACTGCATTTATAATGAGATTGGTAGGACCTGACTATAGAGAAAAAATATATATATTTAAAAATAAATCTTGTCAAATCGCCCAGCCAAGCAAATAAAAAAATGAGCGTACGGAAAAGACTAGTAAAGACAACATAAGGTTGCATCTGGTCGGTTGGACGCTACGAGATGGGTCACATAATATTGCCCGTAGCAACAAAGTCATTACTAAACTGCAGACTACAGACATTCTCTGTATTATAGATGCTTTCAACCTGCAAGTACATCTTTACTAAACTGATCCTTCTTCATATACAATGAACTGTACCTGTAACATTGGACAGTTAGCTGAATCTTTATCTCCGCAGTGGACTACAAGTTCCATCATGCTCTAACTGCTGAACCCACCCTCTGCATACATTTCCCACAATTCCTGATATATCCGCAGCTCCATTTATGAACTTTCTCATTTACATTTCCCAGCATTCTTTGTGTGATTTTTAGAATTGGAGATACAGGGCCAAATCTGAAAACACAGTAGAACACTGTCCCTCTTTCATATTCCCAATTTCAGAAAGATCGGAGCCATACCAGCTTCACAAACATCCCCCCCCCCCCCCCCCCCCTCCCATTTATATCATACAACCTTAAAATAGCTCAGACAAGTCCCCCCAAAACCCCCATTTCCTTGCTCTATGGAATGAATTGCTTTACAGGCACACTGCTACAAACATCTGTTATATTAACAAAATAGATTTGCAAATGCATAAGTCATATTGTTTCCCTTAAAAGAACAGTAACACCAAAAAATTAAAATGTCTCAAATGTATTTATAGTTACTATATATTCAACCTGTGCTTCCAAGCATTCTGCATCGTCTCTATAAAGTACGATATTTAAGTTTAAAATTTGGGCTTTAGGGCACTTCCTGTACATATATTATCTAAAGCGTCATAGAAAACAATGGGACTGGGTGAGGTCTGTTTAACAACATGGCTGCTATCAGTAAAGATAAGAACAGACAGAAAGCAATAAAATTCAGTAAAGTCAAGATTAGAATGGCTGTTTACCAGGTAATCATATCTGTGCTATAACAGTCACACATTAGTTAACCATTAGCTATACCCTTACGCATTTATATACTTTTATGCATGAAAAGGACAATCTTGTACAGTGTAGTGTACATTATTTAAAAAAAAATAAATAAATAAAATCACTCAGCAATTCAGTTAAACCCTCTCCAGCATATTGGGAATTTCTGCAGTTTTTTTTTGTTCAGCATTTTTAATTTATAAGGTTTCTGAATTATACAGTTTTTTTCTGTTATTAACCTTTTCATGTTGCAGTTTAATCTGCCTTCCAGTTGGTTGGCTCTGTTTTCCTAACAACTAAACTACTAATGTTTTTTAAGGACAAAATGAAAGAGACATAGTATGTGTCAGGCCTAATCAAAAGGATAATTAATGACAAATATATATATATATATATATAGTGTTAACAATCCTGATTAAGATTAATTTGCATTTGAAGTACATTTTAATTGCTAGAGACAGCATTCCTGGCAACCAGAATATAATTGAAAATACAGTAAGGATAACATCACAGGAAGAGGTTTATTGCCAGCAGTCTTTTAACTGTTTCTGAACTAAAAGTATCAGTGTCCCAGCAAAGTCAAGGGCAGGAAGGCTATAAACTGTATACCCCTAATCCATGCACATATCTTTGTGCCGAGTGCTCCACTGAATGCTGATTGCATATGTCAGACATGTTTCTGAATTTGACTCTGATCTGGGAACCCTAGAGTAAAGGTTTCATTCACCTTGGAAGGAATAGTAGTCAACAGCATTTTCCTTAAGAACTCTTTACTCTTGTATACATTTAAATGTTTTGGTTGCTAGGGTTCATTAACCTAGCAACCAGTTGGTGACTTAAACGTAATCCTTAAGTCATCCCTAAAAAGAACTATTTGCCTTGCACTCCCCCATCATGGGATATAACTGGAACTCCTCGCCCAGAAGATTTTCTAGTCAATGAATTAAATAAAGGGCACAGTAGAGTCCTACAGATGTTGTAACAAGCTCCGCCCTTTAGCACCTCCTGCACCTGGCATGAATAAATAAACAGCTGCCACATTGCCCAGGTGGGAAGCTCCCAGCTGTGACTAGGGGGATCCTCAGAGCAATCCTCTCTCTTTTGTCATTGAACAGCAAATTGACAAGGTTAAGGGGAAATTCTAAACCAGCCTGATTACTGCACTATTGTCCAGCAGGGGAAACAAAGGGTTAAAACCACCACCTCCATGTGCCATATGTACAAAAGGGCTTTCTGATTAACCCCAACGTGCCCAAACCTGTGTGCATAACCCTTTGCATACCAGATGTATATTTTATTACATTCGTCCCAAAAACAGAGCAGCCTTGCACTTACTAGCAATACCCTGGTGCCATCTGGGATGTCTCCTGCCCTCTCATCACTGTGCCAGGGCTGGATCCTGGCTGCTGCTGCTGCTGGAACCCACTGCGGCTCGGCGTGTTATTCTAGGAGAGAGAGAGAGAGAATACAAGGGCTGACATCAGCTCGGGTGTCACATTGGACTGATTTGTGTTGTTGTTGTATTTCACAGCGGATTCCTGCCCACCCCTGCGATTTAATTGTTTACCTGGGCTGTTCGGATGCTGTGTTTGATGCTAGCTGTGACTCATGCAATGATCCATAGCTCCTGTACAGCTGCAATGGGTGACATTGCCCAGAAACCTGATCCTTACTGGGGGAAAGGCAGGCAGAGCAGACAGACAGACAGACAGGCAGGCAGGCAGAACAGACAGACAGGCAGGCAGGCAGAGAACAGCGTTGCCTGCAGATGACTGTTAAAGTACCGGGCAACCTTGCTACTTTCAATGCTTCTAGGATTGTAAGGAACGTTCCCACCCCCTACTGGAAGCAAGATGTCTGCGCATGATTTCTTTATAATAGCCCAGTAGTGACCTCACATGGTTTTATTAAAGAGATGCACTAGGGATGAGCTGAACTAACTCCGTGTTTTATCTCAGTCTTCTCATTATTTATATATATAAAAAACGACTGTTAGACCAATAAAGAATAGGTATCACCAAGTATTGCAATGCTCATTTGTTTGCATCTGTGGACTAACACGACCACTCTATCTTAAGATGGGGGTTATTCACTAAGGTACAAATTCGATTCACGAACAGTGGATTTCCATAGCAAATGTGCGACAATTTTCCCATAATAAAGTCGCGTCTGCGACAATATTCTCATTATAAAAACACGACGGCAACAGTAGCAGCCTATTGCGACTGTTTTTATCTGGCGAATTTGCACCTATACGCAACAATTCGGACTTTAGTGAATAACCCCCTTGGACAGCAGGAGTCCTTCCATCAACCACCTAATTCACCACTTTGTGACACAATTCACCATGCCAAATTGGCTACTTCACCAGACCCTGACACTTGATGAATGGGTGAACTACCTGTGAATGCGTAAATAAAGTGACTACACCATAAATCTGCAGTTATCATAATAACTCAAACTGGCCACAGCGCAGAGTTTCCTGAATACTCAAAGATCAGGAAGTGGCAAAAAATGTGAATTTGGATCTTTACTCGACTGTTTAGACTTACCTGAATAAGCCCCTCATTGGGGCATTTCTTGAACACAACTTCTGCTCTACTGGGCTATCTTAGTGCGCAGATGGAGGCGGGGATGTCGCTGACAATATGGTCAGGGTTACACTGGTGTATAAGGGGGTAATTCAGCATAGTGCGAAGTTACCTCTGGATCCTTCGCATCACTTCGGAGAGGCTGTTATGCGCTCGCTGATGTCCTGCACGCGCACATCAGCGAACGCTTTAAAGGTATTTCAGTCTCGACGAGACCACTTGAGTCGCCTCGCCGAGACTGGAATCCCTTTAAAGCGTTCACTGATGTGCGCGTGCAGGACATCAGCGAGCGCATAACAGCCTCTCCGAGGTGATGCGAAGGATCCAGAGGTAACTCCCTAAGTGTGTGTCCTTTTAAAAAATAAAAAATAAAAAAGCTCATCACAAAAAAACACCAAAAATACGAGTCAAGGAAAAGCCATTGAAAGTTAAGGCCGATATGCGTAAACTGTCACACTTGCATTTCATAGAGAGGAGCATGCGTCAGGGACACTTCTGGGCACATTTTTGCGTTGAGTTGAACAATAGTGGTCAAACAGGGAAGAAAAGTGATGCATAATTGCCACATTTTATATATAAAAAATCATCCCGGATATACGCCAGTGTACTGTATGTGCACTGGCTAATTTCTGCGACGTACTTTAACAAAAGAAACAACAGGCACATGCACACACCTATACACCAGTCTGACCCTGGCTTAAAGCAGCAATTGCATTGGGGGATAGAGAACCAATAAGCTTCGCTGGACAGGGACTTCTCTCAGGTTTATCAAATACATACTTCAATACACTTACAGTATTTATAAACTACATTACACACATGTAGAATTCAATGTGAAGATTCCTTTTACAGTATGTTTACCAATTCGGGTGAAACATTGTTTATTCATGGGGTTGACATTGCCATCCTGTCCATTTGTTATAAACTCTAATGTCATCTCTGGATATACATGGCATGTGGATACATGTGTTGCATGATGGGTAACTGCATATGACTGGAGCTTTATTAATAAATAATAACAGTAATCCATTTGTAAACATCCCTAAGGACACTGCTGTTCAGAAGCATAGCTAATCCCATAGCATGCTGCTGAGTGGTAACAAAGAAACACAGCTCTCTTCCAAGTCTTCCATAAGGATTTTAAACACTGGGGGGGAAATATTCATTGAACAGTAGAAGGCGCTGAACATTTGTCTCAGAGGATGGAAAATGTAAAGATATTACTATTATATCACCTTGAAAATAAAATGGGCTGGGAACTATTGCATATTGGTTCATATACATGCTACTGTACATTGTAAGGATTTTATAAATCTCAGAGGTACACCTGGAAACATGGAGACACTGGGTCTGCAAAGAAAATGCTGGGTCTGTGAGTAAACTCTTTCAAATTTTCCAGACTGGGATAAATGTGTTTGACCCTGCCCAATATGCAAAGCCCCACCCAAATATGACATAAATTTTGTCAATAAGCCACATTTCCAAGTGTCCAAAGCCATGGGAATCTGATTTCTTGGTGAAAGTGCATATTAAAGGAGAACTAAAACACTTTCTTTCTAGGGGTGAATATGAGAGAGTAATTCTACATATCATCTCCTTTGTTCCAGCATTGCCTTCTGCTCCAAGATTCCAACCATCTGCTTTTCTTTCTGTTCCAGTATCTCGCCTACTCTTCTATGCATTGGTGTAAGAAATACTTACTGGCGACTGTTCCAGCGCCAGGTCTCCTCCTCTCATGCGCACATGCCGCGCACTGCCGGCGCTTTGAGTGCACAGACAGGTGACGTGCCCGCCGTGATGTCATGGGGGCGCGTGCCTGATGCGCCCAGAGGCAGGAGCGCGCCTGCCTCTCTGCCTATATAAGGCAGATGCACTCCAGTCCCGGCGCCCAAATTTAAAATACAAAATTCATAGTATTTGTGGGCTAAGTGAATTATCAGTTAAGCATAAAGTGTTTGCCTGTTTCTGCTAGATCCTGTTACGCTGAAGTTAACCTGTGTCCTGAGTCCTGAACCAGAGTTCTGAGTCCTGTACCAGTGTCCTGTGTCCTATATCCGTACCTGTGTCCTGTACTTTGGCCATATTCATAACCACCATTGAACAGCTGACTTAGGGGCTGTGACCTGGGTACTCTCGGCAGCAGAGTGCAGTACCCCCTTGCGAGGGTTAAAGGTGAAGACCACAGAGTACCTTAGACTCTGCGCCCTAAGATAGCTAGCGCCAAGTTCAGTGTGGTTTCTACCAGCAACCTCCTTCTCTTCTACATCTCGGTACCGAACCTTTACAATAAATTCGGGCCATGGAGCACTCTGAGATTGCTGGTACCACCCTGGAAGAGATGTTACTTGCCTTGGCCAGGCGCATGGACTCCTATGAGGCACAACAGTCGTGGATGGCTCAAATCCTAGAATCTATCTCCGTTCGTTTGCAGACTCCTAATGCTCCTGCAGTTTCTTCACCACCTGCATCTGCTCCTGAGGATGGTCAATGCACCCGTTTTTCTTCGCCCCCACGTTTTGCTGGTAAGCCAGAGTCCTGCCGTGGGTTTATAAGCCAGTGCTTGATACAGTTCGAATTTGCTCCCTCCCAGTTTCCTACAGAAAGGACAAAAGTGGCATACGTTATATCCCTGCTAGATGGTGAAGCTCTCGCCAGAGCCACTCCGTTATGGGAGAACCGAGATCCTGAAGTCTCTGATGTTGACTCTTTTTTCTCTGCACTTCAGACTGTTTTTTAAAAACCTCTGGCCGTACTTCAAGGGCGTCACATCGTTTGACCTGTGTGAGGCAAGGTTCTCGTTCTGTAGCCCAATACGCAGTGGAGTTCCGTACCCTAGCGGCCAAAGCGAGGTGGAATAACGAATCCCTAACAGCAATGTTTTCGAAAGGATTATCCGAACAACTTAAAGACGAACTAGCCACTTGTGATCTTCCCTCCAGATTAGAGAATCTAATCGCCCTCTGCATTCGAGTCGACAATAGACTTACTGAACGCCAGTCTGAAAGGAGACCGTTTAGGGGCTCTGCTAACCTGAATTCCCTTCCCGCCAGTTCTACCCCGGTTTCTCCACTTCCCAGTGAAGAACCTATGCAGATAGGATCTTCCTGTCTATCTGAAGATGAACACACTCGGCGTCATTCCTCTGGCCTTTGTATGCATTGTGGAGGCAAGGGCCATTTTGTTCAAGTCTGCCCAGTGAAACCGGGTAAACACACATCACAAAGTAATGTGAGGGTCGGATATCTTGAACCACAAGATCAGTTACCTTCCCGTGAAGTTTCTTGCCTTATCTTGCCTGTCACCAAAGTTTTTGAAGGGACTTCCATTCCTACCAAGGCTTTGATTGACTCCAGTGCTGCTGGGAATTTTATGGATATCTCGTTTTCTGTGGAAAATTCATTTCCTTCGTCTACTTTATCTTCTCCGTTTCGGATTCTCACTCTGAATGATAAACCATTGAGGAAGAATTGATCTCCTCTTCCTCCTGTCCTCTCCAATTACTCGTAGGGGAGAATCATATGGAGTCAATCTCGTTTTTTCTGACCAGAAGTCCTTCAGCGCCTATAGTCCTAGGAATTCCGTGGTTAAGACAGCTTAATCTTGACTGGCAAGAGAACAGTATCCTCCATTGGTCACCTTGGTGTCGTTCTCTGTGTGTGGTACTGCAGCTTCGAACTCTTCTATGGCTAAAGTTTCTCTCTCTCTAGAACAGTTTTCTTTGCTTCCCACTGATTATCACAATTTTGCTGACGTCTTTTGCAAGAAGGGTGCAGATAAGTTTCCTCTGCATAGGCGTTATGATTGTCCTGTTGAACTTCTACCAGGTACTTTTACTCCTCGTGGCCGAATTTATCTTTTGTTAGTTCCCGAGACAGAGGCCATGAGAGAATACATCGCTGAAAATTTACAAAAAGGTTTTATCCGTCCCTCTACTTCCTCCGCTGGAGCAGGCTTCTTTTTCGTTGAAAAGAAGGACGGTACCCTTAGGCCCTGCATTGACTACAGAGGATTAAATAAAATTACCATCAAAAACACCTATCCTCTACGACTCATTTCTGAGCTGTTTAATTATCTAAAGGGTGCTACTGTCTTCTCAAAGCTCAATCTCTGTGGGGCCTAGAACCTTATTCGTATACATCAGGGAGATGAGTGGAAAACGGCTTTCAATACTCCCGAGGGACATTACAAGTATCTGGTGATGCCTTTCGGGTTATGCAATGCCCCTGCCGTCTTTCAAGAATTCATGAATGACATTTTCAGAGATTCATTAGGTCACACCATGGTAGTCTACTTAGATGATATTTTGATTTTTTCTAAGCCCCAGTCCAAACATGTGTCTCATGTGAGGGAGGTCCTTACTCATCTCATAGAGAATCACTTGTATGTGAAGCTGGAAAAGAGCCAGTTCCATGTGTCAAAGATTGTTTTCCTAGGGTACGTTATTTCAGATGGAGGACTAGAGATGGATCCTAATAAAGTATCTGCTATAAAGGATTGGCCACTTCCCACTACTTTGAAAGCAATTTATAGGGTTCAGCAGTTCATCAGGTCCTTCTCCTCAGTCACCGCACCTATCACGGCCCTGACCAAGAAGGGGGCTAAGCCTGGGCAGTGGTCTCCAGAGGCTCTACATTCCTTCTCTCGTCTAAAGGAAGCTTTTTCTTCTGCATCATCCTGATCCATCCAGAGCCTTTTGGGTGGAAGTAGACTCCTCTGATATGGGAGCTGGTGCTATCCTTTCTCAAGAGGATCCACAGTCGGGAAAGGTACATCCCTGTGCTTTCTTTTCACGGCACTTCACATCAGCTGAAAGAAACTAAGATGTGGGTAATCGTGAACTTTTGGATATTAAAATGGCTTTGTCCGAGTGGCGTCATTACTTAGAACATTCTGTCCTTCCTTTTGTCATTTTCACCGACCATAAAAATCTGGAATACTTACAGTCGGCACAGAGATTAAATCCCTGCCAGGCCCGCTGGGCTCTTTTCTTCTCCCGCTTTAACTTTGTTATCACGTATATTCCTGGAACTAGGAATAAGAAAGCAGATGCGCTCTCTTGAAGTTTTGCTCCAGAATCGTCCCTGGATGAAGTTGGCCCTATTGTACCAGCTGGGAAATTTTTAGCTGCC
Organism: Pipa parva; assembly: GCA_019650415.1. Taxonomy (NCBI): domain Eukaryota; kingdom Metazoa; phylum Chordata; class Amphibia; order Anura; family Pipidae; genus Pipa; species Pipa parva. Next base: position 10,069 of record WMED01003401.1, read on the forward strand.
ATGACTCCAGTTTCTCTCGCTCAGTTAAAGGATGTACAAGACTCTGCTCCTCCCGAACCCCCTCCGGGAATACTTTTGTACCCCCTGACCATCGTTCTGATATCCTATCTCTGGTCCATTCTTCCAAACAAGCGGGTCATCCAGAGGTTTCCAAGACTTTAAATTTGCTTTCCAGGAGTATATGGTGGCCTAATATGTCTCAAGATGTTAAGGATTTCGTAGCTGCTTGCCAGGTGTGTTCTCAATCTAAATCTTCACATGCAGCTCCTTCTGGCCAACTTCTTCCCTTACCTGTTCCAAGCCTTCCATTAATGCATATAGGCATGGATTTCATAGTGGATCTTCCTCCCTCCAAAGGTAATACCTATATATGGGTAGTAATAGGCCAATTCAGCAAAATGTCACATTTCATATCTCTATGAAAGCTTCCTACTGCCAAAGAACTCGTTCAGCTCTTTATTGCTCATGTCTTCCATCTTCATGGTATCCCACAGGAGATAGTTTCCGACAGCGGCTCACAGTTTATTTCTGTAAGGTGTGGTACTTACCCACACGATCAGCTCCAGCGTCGGGTCTCGCGGCGCCGTGTCTCTTCCGGGTTGTGGCCGCTGGGCGTGCGCGCTGACGTCATAGTGCGCACATCGCAGCGGTGCGCTTCTTAACTCTCCAGGCACAATCATCTGACAGGCTCCCTAGCTATATAAGGGAGCCTGTTAGAGAGGTCGGTGCCTGATTATAGGTTCCTTTTGCCACAAGCTGAATCCTTGCTATGGTGAACCCTTGCTACAGTGAACCCTTGCTACAGTGAACCCTTGCTACAGTTAACCTGCCACAGTAATTCTGCCCTTGTTCCTGCTTTGTTCCAGAATTAGTTCCTGCCTTGCTTACTTGGTCTCCCTGCCTGCTTGGTCCATCTCTGGAAGTGTATCATATTCCTGTTCTGGTAACTCAGTCCTAGGGGCCGTGACCTGGGTTCCCTCCGCAGCGAAATCCTAACCTCCTTGCGGGGGCTCTAGGCGAAGACCGGGAGTCCCTTAGACTCCGCGCCCTAGTGTCTATTTGCCTTTACGGAATTTACGGCTGCTACCTCATTCTCCTATCGTACATTTCCGTCAATCCTAACAATTTCTTGTTTTTGGAGAGCCTTTCACCTAGCTCTGGGGGTTGACCTGCATTTTTCCTCAGCTTATCATCCTCAATTTAATGATAGTTCCGAGAGGACAAATCAAATTTTAGAACAATTTCTTTGCTGTTTTGTGACCGAGACTCAGGACAACTGGTCGGACCTCATCCCATGGGCAAAATTTTCTCATAATAATGCTGTCCATTCCTCCTCTCAGGTTTCTCCTTCTGTGTATATGGACATGACGTGAGGGCTTTTCCTTTCCCTCTTCCTCCTACTTCTGTTCCAGCTGTGGACTCGGAATTATCATCTTTCTCCTCTATTTGGCAGTTCAAGCAAGTCTGGAAAAGGCAAAAGGCTCGCAAAAGTTCCAAGCGGATCGTAGGAGACACCCTGGTCCTAATTATATGGTGGGAGATAAAGTGTGGTTATCCACTAGAAATATTCGTCTCAAGTTGCCCTCGGGCAAATTTGGTCCTAAGTTTATTGGTCCGTATCCTATTCAAAGCATCATTAACCCTGTTTCTGTAAAGCTTACACTTCCCAGTAACCTCTGCATTCCTAACTCCTTTCATGTTTCTCTGCTTAAACCCTTTGTTCAAAATCAATTCTCTTCCAGTACTCCGTCGCCTGGTCCTATCCTTGTGGATGGCCAAGAGGAATATGAGATTGGAAAGGTCATGGATTCTTGAGTCTCTCATCGGAAGCTTCAATATCTTGTCAGCTGGAAGGGGTATGGTCCTGAAGAGAATACATGGATTGATGCTACTGATGTACATGCTCCTAGGTTGGTTAGTGGTTTTCATAGAGCTCATCCTGATAGGCCTAGAGAGCTTCTTGAGGAGGGGTCTGCTGTAAGAAATACTTACTGGAGTCGGTTCCAGCACTGGGTCTCCTCCTCTCATGCGCGCACGCCACACGCCGAACACTGCCAGTGCTTTGATCACACAGTCAGGTGACACACCTGCTGTGACGTCACGGGGGCACGCACCTGGTACACCCGGAGGCAGGAGCGCGCCTGTCTCTCTGCCTATATAAGGCAGACGCGCTCCAGTCCAGGCGGCCGAGTATTTGTGGGCTAAGTGAATTATCAGTTAAGCATAATGTGTTTGCCTGTTTCTGCTAGTTCCTGTTACGCTGAAGTTAACCTGTGTCCTGAGTCCTGTACCAGAGTCCTGAGTCCTGTACCAGTGTCCTGTGTCCTATATCTGTATCTGTGTCCTGTACTTTGGCCATATTCATAACCACCATTGAACAGCTGACTTAGGGGCCGTGACCTGGGTACTCTCAGCAGCAGAGTGCAGTTCCCCCTTGCAGGGGTTAAAGGTGAAGACCAGAGAGTACCTTAGACTCTGTGCCCTAAGACAGCTAGTGCCAATTTCAGTGTGGTTTCTACCAGCAACCTCCTTCTCCTCTACATTTTGGTACCGAACCTTTACAATTGGTAGGGGTCTACCCTCTCTACTGGGGGTGACACCTAAGTTGACAATGTATATGGACTGGCTTTAAAATGATTTAACTCCTGTAACAGAATGGAATGGAGCATTTAGCAAATTGCAGTTCTCTATCAGGTTGGATCCCTGGCTATAGTAGATTGCAACAACCTGCCCTAGGTTTAGCTGTAGCGGAAGCCAAAAAGGAACAGAATTTATTTTATTACAGCAGCTCCCCATCCTGACCATGTCCCTCCCAGCAAACAAGTGGGGGTGAGGGGTCAGTCTTGATGCCCCTCACATTCCTCCCTACCCCACAGGCAATAAGGGTGGAGGTCCAACAACCCTTCGCAGAAGAAACATTCCCCCATTCCCCTGAAAATGGTGGGTTCCAAATGGACCCTTCATAATAATTTTTATTCCCCAACTCTAATAAGCAACAGGGATATGGGTGAAATTGTCATAGTGACCCTCCCTCATCATAAAATATTGCCAACATCAAATGAACAATGACATATTTACTTAGTCACAAATACTTTTTTTTTGTGGGTTTCTCGGATTTTTTACATTTGAGTTGTTGCTAGTTTTGCTTTTTAAGTGTTTCTTTAATGGTAACTTGTTTTTCTTTAGATTTCTAAGTGTTTAACATTAGATACATTGTTGTTGAGTATTCTGGGTAGTTAGTATTTTAATACATTGTTGCTGAGCATTCTGAGTAGTTAGGTTTTTGATACATTATTGCTGAGTATTCTGGGTATTTAGGATTTTTATACATTGTTGCTGAGTATTCTGGGTATTTAGGATTTTTATACATTGTTGCTGAGTATTCTGAGTAGTTAGGTTTTTGATACATTATTGCTGAGTATTCTGGGTATTTATGATTTTTATACATTGTTGCTGGGTATTCTGGGTATTTAGGATTTTTATACATTGTTGCTGAGTATTCTGGGTAGTTAGGTTTTTGATAAATTGTTGCTGAGTATTCTGGGTATTTATGATTTTTATACATTGTTGCTGAATATTCTAGGTAGTTAAGGTAGGCACTGGTTAATTGGCCTATCCACTATTCTGGAGCTGCCATTGGTCCTTGTAGTGTGGAATATAATTGCTAATTATTAGTAATAAATAAAAGAAACTGTTCCTATAACAAAGGGCGAGTTATTGCATGCTTATTTTGTTTTAACATTGATATCAATTTTCGGAGTGAACAAACAATAAGCTGCCAAACTTGGAGAGCAGAAGACCCTGTTAGGCAGGTTTACCTTGCAGAGTTGCATATTGTGCTGTCAGTATACACTAAAGGTAAGGCCCCACCAGTGTTTAATTGTGGTATGGGAACGTGCAGTGAAAACTGTGATGGTGCTGTCAGAAAATGCACACCATAGAGTTATATAAGCCATTCCTTGTGACCTCATCTCGTGTTTGCACAAGTGGTAAACCATGATGGCATACAAGCATAGCACTCGCGAAGATGCACAACATGGTTGCAAACAGTAGCCCTATTATTTGGTGTGGTCAGATAGTTCACCATGACAATTCACAACAATTTACTCCATCGCACCCTCAGTACACTAAATAATGAATGTACACTATTGACTTCCCTACACTATGGGTGAAATGAGGCAAATTGTTGCAAATTCACTCTTTAAAATCTGCCTGACTGAGATAAGATAGGTTAGCTGAATAATACAATTTTTTTTTTTAAATAAATAACTTTATAAGAACTATATCCTTGTAATTGTTAGGGCTGTGGAAGCTAGGGGGAAGTGATTATACTTACATAAAGCAGTCCTGGACCTACATCTGCCTCTTGTACACCTTCATTTAAATCTGCCAATCCTGACATCACAATACATTCTTCTCTTCCCCTCCTTTTCTTTGCCAGTGATGCACACATACACAGATTACTAGGATCTAACATTGTACATGTGTGCACCAGCAGTTAAAGCACAAAGATGGTGATCACATTATGCTGTCAGGATGGACAGTCTATAAAAGCAGTAAGATCTATAAGGTTCCAGACTGCCAGTTAACTTCTCCTTTAACCTTAAGAGACACAAACTTCCTACATGTTTCTGGTAAATAAGATTCTGGCTTTGACTTATCAGCAATATCCAAATTCCCACAAACCCTTTGTGTGTTTCATATTATCACACTCCTAGTCCTCTGATATACACAACCCCTGCTACCACAGTTATTCCCTATTTGTAGATCACTGCCCTCTACTGGTATCCTTCATAACTGGCCTCAAACAAAATAACAATGTTACCTGTGAAACAGTTGTAGAAGCCAACTGCATTGTAAATGTATCACTACAGTATATACCCAATATAAATCCAAACTTGTTTCACCTGTTATGCTTTTTAACACCCATTAACCTCTGATGAACTTTGGCTCTCTGGCAATGAATGGCTTATCTCTTGGCTCCAATCTTTTTTTGCCTAGAGTTGTTATTTTTTATTTAACAGGCATTGATCACCTTGGAATTAATTTTTAGTATATTGTAAATTGCTCCATCCTAATATAGTTTGCGACTGGTGTTTGCTTTGTTGATACATAAACTAAAGTAACACCAAATATAATTAGTACAGTTGATAAAAAATGTAAAATGTAGAGAATATGGTTTAGAAAGCACAGGAGATCTAAACTATTGTTATAAGGACAAGTATTTATGGATGTATATTTCTATTTATATAACGCCACTAGGTTATACAGTGCTGTACAATCCAACAATACAATTACAATACAGACATGGGAAAGTGCTGAACAGAGAACAAGTGAAGTAAATTACAAGCATATAATCAAGAGGATACATCACTCCAAATTAGGGGGTTATTCACTAAAGTCTGAATTGTTGCGCATAGGTGTGAATTCACCAGCTAAAGACAGAGGCAATGGACTGCTATTGTCACAGTAATGAGAATATTGTTGCAGTTGCGAATTTACTATGGAAAATTGCCACCGCCGCAACTTTTAAAATTGTTGCTGTCGCAACTTTACAATGGGAGAATTGTCACTGTCACGGGTTTGCTAAGGGAATCGGCTGTTTGAGAATTTGACAGTCGAATTCTCACTTTAGTGGATAACCCCCTAAGTGCCAGGCTATGACTGAAACAACAGAATGGATGTCTCTGCCCTGTAGAACTTATAATCTAAATAGGAGGAAGACTTACCTAAACAGATAGGAGGGTAACAAGTGCAGTAGCATAAAATTTATTAAACTCGGAAAGACCACTTTGGGTCTTTCTGAGTTTAGCAAGAGAAATCTCACATTGTTCTCGGAAGATTTTTTGAGATCTCAAGATCAAGTTTTTCAATCTCAATTTTTGTTCTTTTATTTTTTTGATGGAAAGGCAGCCATACTTTACATTTGTAGCAAGGCTAACTTTATATCAAAAATTTTGAAAAATCAGGAATTAAAAATTCTATCTTGAAAGAAATCTCACTAGAACAATGCAAGATTTCTCTCAGTAAACTCAGAAAGACCCAGAGTGGTCTTTCCGAATTTAATACATTTCGCCCAAATTTAAAGTGCCTTTAGGTGCCAATTAAATAGGTAAATAAATGCAAAATAGAATAAATAGCTGTTTAGGGATAAAATATGGACATGAAAACCAGTGCTAGTGCTCCAAGAGGTAAGATTTCAATTTAGTTTTGAAGATATTGATGGATTGCCCTTGGGGGAGGTAAAGGGATATAGAATTCCAAAGATAAGGGGCAACAAGAGGGAAGGGTTTAAGATGAGAATGAGCAGTCTTAGTGAGTGGTTCAAGTAACAATATTTTTCTAAATTCTACTACCCCTTTAAATAATAAAACTGCAACAACAACAAAAAAACAAAGACTGGACGCGAACTGATTTACAATGGCATTCTCTATATATTCTATATAATGTACTATAACAATTCCAAGGTGGACAACCCCATTAATTAATGCCATTTAGGGGGAATTCACCATTCAGTGAAGTGAGCTCCAAATCCTTCGGCTCACTTCACAAATGGTGTTATGCGCTCGCTGATGCCCTGCACGCGGACATCAGCGAGTGCATTAAAAGGGATTCCAGTCTCGGCAAGACCAAAAGAGCTACCTTGCCGAGACTGGAATCCCTTTAATGTGCTCGCTGATGTCCGCGTGCAAGGCATCAGCGAGCGTATAACACCATTTGTGAAGTGAGCTGAAGGATTTGGAGCTCACTTCACTGAATGGTGAATTCCCCCCTTACAGTAAATATTAAGATGATGCTCTAGTGTTACTGTGGTTATTGCAACAGGCTACAGCAATAAAAAGTGTATTAAGCATACTTATTTAAAGGGACACGAAAGACTGTAGTAAAAGTGCTTTCTATTCATTATTCTATTATAATGACAGGTTTAGGCTTACCAATTTTGTAGAATAATCATAGCAAAAGAAGAAAAAACAAGCACTTGGAGCAGAGACTCTCAGCTAATCCTAGCCCCTCCTCTTGTTACCTCTGTGCAGGCTGTTACTTGTGTGTAGCATTTCATTTGCTAAGCAGCTTTTGACTCTGAGCTATTTAGGCTGTTTTTATCCAGTTTTTCAGTCTCTCAGACCTGCCATGTACTAAGTTTCCTGAAACAAGTGAAAGTGAATTATAATCAGTTTCAGGAGAGGGATTATGCTCAGTTAGTGATCATAGCCCTTGACTAAGGGTGGAGGGGCTAGGATTATCTGAAAACCTCTGTTCCAAGTGCTTTTTATTTCTTCTATTACTATGATTATTCTGTATTTTAACACTTGAAGGGCGAAATTTATTAAAATCATAAATTGCGATATCATGATATTGAAAGATTTTTTACCAATATCACGATATCGAAATTGCCGATATCTCGATATCGCAAGTTTATCAATATTGGTAATATCAATATCGAAATTCGAACTAAATGTTTAAACCATTGATTTCAATAGCAAAGATCCATGATAGCGCTGGAAAATTCGATATTGCGATATCGATATAGTCAAAATTGCGATATCATGATATCGATATTACCAATATCGCAATATCGGTAAAAATGATTAGATATCGCGATTTCGGTGATATTTACTGTTTTAATAAATTTCATCCTTTGTACTTAATACTAGGTAGCCAATTAATAGAAAGCTGTTTATTTACATTAAGTGTCCCTATAACTGAAACTAGAAAGTAAGTTCCGTATCCAGGGTATTAATGCTATGGAGTTTGTATATTCACCCTATGGGGTTTATTCAGGAAGCTCCGAAGTGAGGTGCGTAGTGTTCGCCTCACTTCGGAAAAACTGAAATGCGCATGCTGATGTCCTGCACGCAGACATCAGCATGCGCATTAAAGGGATTCCCCTCCCGGCGAGAGCACTCGAGTCTCCTCACCGGGAGGGGAATCCCTTTAATGCGTGTGCTGATGTCCGCGTTCAGGACATCAGTATGCGCATGTCACTTGTTCCGAAGTGAGGCGAACACTACGCACCTCACTTCGAAGCTTCCTGAATAACCCCCTATGTCTGCAGAATTTCCTCTAACAGTCCTAACAGCATATTTAGCAAAGTACTTACTGACCTATAAAATGTGAATTTTGGACAATTTCCCACTTCTCAAACTTTGCTTATTCATCAAATATTATTTTCTGCAATGTGGCGATTTCTAAGGGAAATGTAACAACTTACACTGGCTGCATAATTACGCATTACGTATATTCATCCATAAAGGTTACAACAATTGCAGTGCTTATGAGCAAATGGCTGTAGTCTAAGACTGTGTATGGAAATTAGGTACAGTCAGGTACAGGACCAGAAAATGAGATTGTCTCACAGAATATGGGACACTGAGTAGGCACTCCATTTCTTAAAGTTATACAAGCCTTTTATTTAGTGGTAGTGTCCCTTTAATGAAGTTCCACAAATACACGCAAGTATTATACAAAAACAAATATTTCTTTAAAGTACTTTTTGTCTGACAACAGAAGAAATGAACTGGAAAATCCAGTTTGTAAAATGAATCGCTCCCCATTCTGTATGTGAGGGTGTGTCATTCTGTTGTTAAATACTTGTTTGTGTTAAAGAGATTTGTGTTTGTTATACAAATAATAGTAATGCCAGTACCATGCTAATAAATGCATATTAACAACACTCATATTAAAAGAGACGGTAGCTTTACAGGATACTCTGAAACTTTTGAGGAGCTTATTCATCAATGTGTCTCGTCACTTTGGGTTGCTACGCTATGATAGTTGCAAATGCTCTACTCCTTATTCATTAAGCGCAGGATATGGGGGGGGATTCACCATAGTGCAAAGTGAGCTCCGGATCCTTCACCTCACTTTGCACAGACTGTTATGCGCTCGCTGATGTCCTGCACGCGGACATCAGCGAATGCTTTAAAGGTATTCCAGTGACTCGAAGGGTCGCGAGGTGAGGCGAAGTATCTTTAAAGCGTTCGCTGATCTCCACATGCAGGAGGGAAGGGAGCACGTATCAGTCTCGGCGAGGTGAATCAAAGGATCGCCAGGTAAGTTTGCACTTTGCTGAATTACCCCCTAAGTGCTAGATAGTGGTTCACACGAGATTGGAGGTCCCTGCCCCGAAGAGCTTACAGTCTAAATGGGAGGAAGACTTACAAACATCGATAGAAGGGTAATAAGAGCTGTAACAATGTGCTGAAACACTGGTCAATAAATACAAACACTAAACATAAATAACTAAGTTGAGATAAAATAAAATATATGCATAAAAATCAGTGATAAATATCAGTGCTAGTGCTCCAAAAAGGTAGTACTTCAGTTTGGTTTTAAAAGTGCAGAAGGAATGTTCCTGGCGAAAACAAAGGGGTATAGAATTCCAGATGTGGGATGCAGTGAGAGAAAAGGGTTTAACACGAAAAAGGGCAGTATAGGTGTATGGCATGTGAAACTGGTTGCTTTGGGAGGAATGCAGTTGATGTTGAGGAATGTACGGGCATACCAGTGAGGAAATGTAGGGAGGAGCAACAGAGTGAAGTACTTTAAATGTCAAAAGGAGAACTACAAAAAATACATTTGCTTACGGGGAGAAGGGGAGCAGAGTGAGATATTGGGTGAGAGGCTGTCCCCTCTGGGGGAGAGAATTCCAGCAGCAGAATTTAGAATAGACTGGAGCGGGGAGAGGAGGGAAGCCAGAAGGCCAGATACAAGAATATTGCAGTAGTCCAAGCGAGATAGGATGAGAGCATGCATGAGGGTGTTAGCAGTGGAGCAAGAGAGAAAGGGGCAGATCTTGGCAATGTTGTGAAGGAAAAATCAACAGGTTTTAGACGTGGTAGAGATGTGTTTAGAGAAGGAAACAGCAGAGTCAAAAAGTCACCTCAAGACAACATACAGAGTTACAGGGTTGATGATCACACCACCACTAGAATGGAAAAGGTAGGAGCGGATCCAGGTTTGGGTGGGAAGGTAATCAATTCCATTTTAGCGGGATTTAATTTGAGCTGGTGCTTGGCCATCCATGAGGAGATTGCCAGGAAACAGCTGGAAATTTGAGTCTGTATTTCAGGTGTTAGCACAGGAGAGGATAAGTAAATTTGGATATCATCTGCATACAAGTGATACTGAAGACCAAATAAACTGATGGTATCATCCAAGGATAAAGTGTACAGGGAAAACAGGAGAGGGCCAAAGACAGAGCCTTGGCGCATCCCCACCCTAAGCAGGACAGGAGAAGAGGTGTCGTTAGCATGGGAGATGAAAAAGGAACGTTCAAAAAGATAGGAAGCTAGCCAAGAAGCAGCCTGATTATGGATCCCAAGCACATGTAGAATTTGAATAAGAAGGGAGTGATCACCAGAGGATAGGTTTAGGAGAATTAGAACAGAAAAGTGACCCTTGGTTTTGGCAACCTGGAAATCATTTGCAAGTTTACAAAGAGCAGTCTTTGTAGAGCGCCCTGGCCTAAAAACAGAGTGCAGAGGGACCAGGAGATGGTGGGGTTCAGAGAAGACATTCCAGAAATTTAGAATCAAAAGGCAAGCTAGAGACAGGACAGTAGTTTGCCAAGTCCAGTGTAGATTTTTTAAGTATTGTTTAATACAGGCCTGTTTAAAAGAAGAAGGAAAAGTTCCAGAGGACAGGGAAGAGTTGAAAAAACGCGTTAGGGCAGGCACAAGGACTGAATCACTGAACTTAAGTAAAAAAGGCATGGGGTCAAGCAAGCAAGTTGTGACATGGGAGGAAGAGAGAAGTTGAGAAACTTTAGACTGGGCAGCAGGAGAAAAAGAATTCAGAGATTCAGGTGGAGAAGTAGGTAGAGTTCTTGCTGTGATGTCAGATGGGATAATCTGATTGCGGATAGCTATATCAGCTTGGTGTAGTTATGAGCAGTAGATTATCCATTTGTGACACACATGCGTAGATAACAATGTCTTCTAAATAATTTTTTTCAGAAATAATCGACGCCTCTGCTGATGTATCAATTGATCATTTGTCTTGGTAGAGATGGTGTGACAGTCATTTAAAACAGGGTTCTCCAAATTCCAGGCCATGGGCCACTGCTGGTCTGTGACCCCCTCGGTTCCGGGTTGCATGATGATGGCGTGCTTACACGAAAGCACATTACCACCATGCAGCCAGCAACATGCCTTTTCCCACCCACCCTCCAACCATTCTGTCAAACCTTTCCTGGATTGGGTATCCAGAAAACCGGTCCCCAATGCTATTAAGTTCGGGGGCCAATGATTTAGAAAACTCTGCTGTATTGGCAGAAAATAAATCACATCCTCTATATACACCTTAAGGATCCCGAGCTTGTAAACCAACTGACAGCTTTGTATCACTTTTAAAAACTGAATATTGTATTTTCTACCTAATTCATTACAACATGAAATGATATACAAATCGTCTCAACTTTATTGACACATATTGCACACAAAACCCCACTGCTCAATGGAGCTTCTCGAAAGTCATGGGCACCAAGTTTATTAATAAAGTTTAGTCTATCCTTTATATCCAGGATGTTCAGTTTGCTACAGCAGTATATGAACTACAACTCCCAGCATCCCCACAACTATAGAATCATGGTTTCAATATCATTCTGATCTTTTGTTTCCATAGTTGTTCTAATCACACTACTGCCTTAATCAGTGTGTTTGCTGAAGGCAAAAATAGTCATTGTAATGGAACAGCTTATCACTACAATGTGAGACTTACCAAAGACCTTTCTTCAGTTCAGTCAGATATTCAGTTATAACAGGACTAGGGGACAAATAATTTAAACACCTACAATAAACCAATAAAACTGTGAATTATAACCACAAATTTCTGATAATATAATCTTCCAATCAGGTCAGATAGTCACTGGTACAGAAAGCCTTAGAAATTTGTAGACTAATTTACCATAGGTATAATTAAAGGCTTTATTTATAGAATTCATTGGTCATTAGTTTAAAGCTTTGGGTGTCTGTGAATACACAATTCCTATAACCTGGCATTATCCCTTCTATTTGGAAGGGTTAAATTGTATAGAAGATCAAGGAAGAGCGAAAATTATAAAAAAAAAAAATCAAAACAGTTTTCTCCTGGTATATTGATTTTTATTAAAAAAAAAAAAATATATATATATATATATATATATATATCATACAGGGGTTTACTCAA
>WMED01003402.1:285-22236 GCA_019650415.1 Pipa parva
GGCCCAGGCAGGATAATGGTCCTTTATGTTGTAAGGGGGCCACACAATAGTGAGTATGAGTAACTGTATTTTTATCATGGGGGGGAATGTGAAGCTTTTATATAATGCTAGTTTGGCCCTTGCCTTACTTTTAATACAAAGCACCAGCAGCTTTTTATGATGCAGATGTTCACTGTAGCTGAAGAAGAGAGGGCTGATTAGCACATTGAGAGACACTATATCATAATTATTCAGGGAAACTTCTTTCCTTATTGTGGCCTTTAACAGAACTGGGGAAATGTAAAGTTTTAGACTAGTTTGCTTATAAAGATGATCAGGTTCGGTACTTGCAGCCTTCAGAGCATCTTGTTGAAGAGAGGAGCCTTCCTTGCAGGGATTCAAAGATTAAAAATGAAAGTCAGTTTGGTGGAATTGCACTATAATTGCATTGCACCCACTATTTCCTTAAGACTACATAGATTTAATTAGTCATGAACGGTGCTGTACACAGCAGCCATATAAAATGCCTGCCAGGCGCGCCATAGCAGCACAGATGGGAGGCAATAAAAAGGCCTATGGGTGTTGAGCATGGCAGCCGAGGTACAGCAGCAGATTGGGGTAAGCAAGGAGAGGCATTTGTTCCAGCAAGGGTACAAAGCATAACAGTAAAGAGGGGATGAGAGGCAGAACTCGTGGCGGATCATATTTCCTGGCGAAGGCTTTGCAGGAGAAGTCGGCGTTTGATTGAAGTTGCTCTAGGTTGTGACTTCCCTAGGGAAGCCCGCATTGGAAACACTAGAGCTCTCTCGCTTCCTCCCCTCGTAAAGGGCTTTGTGCGAGGTACGTATCGCTGAGCTCTCGCAGGAATGTGCTTCTCTCGCTGCTGGCAGTGTTTTGTTAGATTTCGCCAGGCAGGCTGGATAATCTCTCCCCTTTCATAACAAACCACAGGGGGCCATGGCTAACTGCTGTGGCATCAGAAGGGTTATGGTGCCAACCAATGGCGACCCTGTAACCAGCCAGCAACAAAGGGCCCATGTTATAAACCCGTTGGGGAGCAGAATTTCTGTAATACTTAGTTATAGCTGGGATTAGCTGAGGCACTGTTCGGAGAGACTGGGCGGAATCAGCTATTTTTTGCTGTCTGGTCTGGATATTAAAAATAAGCTTTTATTGTGAGCCTTTTCATATGGGAATACTCCTGCCTCCTACTAAACTGAAACGGGGAATTGCGCTTGCACACACTGGCTGTGTGTCAATGCACATAGGGTTGGGGGTTTAAAAATAAATCTCAGGTTGTTTAAGACCTCTTCCAGTATGCCCAAGGTCTGTTTCCAACACTAAATTAGCAGCAGATAAAATATTCAGTTTGGGAAATGCTGTTTTTTCAGGCAGAGGAAACAAAGAAATGCTGCACATTTACCTAAAAACATAATTTATTCTACTGTATCTACTATTGCTAAACAGTCCATGATGCATACAAATACTTTTACATGTCTGCCTGTAATCATGTGAATATACCATTTCCTCCCACTTAGATTGTAAGCTCCTTGGGGCAGGGACCTCCAACCTCTTGTGTCAATCATTACCTAGCACTTAATTTGATGTATCCTTGTTATATTTTACTTGAATTGTTTAATGCACTTTTCCCTTGTTTGTATTGTACTTGTATCACTGAATTGTACAGCACTGCGTAAATTTGTGGTGCTTTATAAATAAAATTATACATACATACATACTCCTCCATTATCCTGAGTCCAGAAAAACACCAATTAGTACCAGAGGTTTGTATCCTGTAAGAACTAATAATTATACACAAGAACTTTCTAATTGCACTGACCCATAGGCGCTGGGGGGCCATATTAATTCTGCACTTTTACCCCTAGTAAAAGCAAAGGGTTTTGTTCCCTGTGCAGTTCCATGAAAATTGCAGCATCTGGACACACAGTGTTGGATTTCTGCCGGAAGTGATCGTAATGTTACATTCAGACCTCTGGCAATTTATAGTGTGGAATTTGCAAGAGTGTGGATAGCACAGCAATTGCCGTAGTGATGAATGGTGTCAAGTACTGTGCTTTTACCATGACTATAAGTGCAGCATTACCAAATGCAAGTGTGGCCTCCAGGCTTAAGAACACTGGTACACAAATAGGCTCTTGCAGATCCCACCTTTATTTTACTAACTGCTATGCATTTGCTTAAAAATCCTGCCACAGGTCTTTTCCAGCTTGATCTTATCTGACAAACATTACTCGTGTTTCTCCTGAAACTATGTCCATGTTGAAATAAAGGTAATCTTATATGAAACAAGACATTGGAGGTGGGGGACTTGACTTACTCTGGATATACCAGGGGTGGGTAGTTATTGGCACGTGGAATCCTTCTATAAGAATTTTTTTTTGCTGATCGAATAAAAATTAAAAATTGAGTTTCAGATAAATTCCCAAGACGCCAACAACTAAGATTATTCTTTTCATTAAAGGGGAAGTAAATGCTTTAAGTAACCCGTTCCATTTAGCAGATGCCTTGTGTTTGCTTCAGCTTGCCATCAATTGGTGAGAATATTCCTCACTACTGCTTCTCCTAGTTATTGATTTAAAAAAAAAAAAAGAAATGTCTGTGTCTGTTGTTCAAGGAGAACTAAAGGTAAATATATATATATTAAAAAAATACCTTATAGTAAGTTAAACCATTGCAGTCATAGCTTGAACTGCGCTGTCATTTCACTGCACCGAGGCAGACATATGGAAAAGGCCTCACACACCGTCACGCTTATTGCGGAGAGCGTTCTTTTTATTTTTTTTTACGTTTAGTTCTCCTTTAATCTTTCTCAGCTTTTGCTTCGTTAACATAAACTGTGGAAAGGGAGAATTTTATTTTCTGGTCATGTTACTAGGGCAAACCCATATGTGTATAGAGAAAGTTATAGTTGAAATGACTGTGTTGCATTTACTTCCTTATTTTTGAGGCAGCATTTCCATTTTCTCTTCTTTCTAGAATAAAAAGGCAGCTTGTGTGAGGAGGGGAGCAGTCTCCTCCATTAGACTGCTCCATTCTAATGACTGTACCTCCTGTTTTCACAGATCTGCTGCTAATGTCATGCACAGCACACCCCTCTGGTGTGGAACGTGTTAAACCCAGCTTATGTAAATCCTTCCACTTGCTTCAGTGCTTCAGGTCCCATTGTAATTAAAATGAAGACGAAGGGCATGGACTGAGCTCTCTGCGAAGTCTAGAAGCCCTGGAGCTCAAGCGGGATAGGAGGAGAAAAAATGCTGATAAGCCTAGATTCAGCCTTGTCACCATTATAATAGGAGCGCTCCCTGCATCTCAATCACTTCCTATGTATCATGTCTCCTGCCACCTCACTCTGTGACACAGTGATGGTGACATCCAGACAGTGTCACCATGGTCCTCTCAGGAGACTTGATGGATTGCCTCCCACTTGCTATTCATGCAGGGTCTGGGAGGGGTGTGTGCATCAGCTCAATCAGCTCAGCCTTACAAAAAGTAATGGAGCATAGTGTATGTATCTAAGAATAGGTGAAATACCAGATTGTGGTTTGTGCCCTGCAGGTTTTGGATGGCTGAGAACCACGGGAGTTTTGTCACAACAATAAGGTTGTCATTTTGGTTGTGTGTATAGATGGATATTCTTACAACCCACACATATTCATGTTTAAACAAACCCACATTTGCTATATTGTTTACGCAATTCTAACAACTGCAGCACACTTCAAGGGACTATGGATGTACAATATATCAGTAGAAGCAAGACATTGAGATGTTTAAAGGCATAGTTCCTCATCTACGCCTTAGGCTGGGTTCGCCCCGAACAATTTTGCTCCATGTTCTCCTTTCATAGTGAAAAAAAATTCAGAAAATATGCGCTCGTGAAAACACATTGAAAGTAATGACTCTCAGCTGTGCAATGACACACTAGAACAATTCTTCTTTTCCTGCCTTGCCCCTTGCCTCTGCTGCACAAAAGATAAATGTTAGTTGATACCCAACTCAGGTACAGAAATAGTTCTTATCTCTACCAGACCCCTGGAACCATAGGGCTGGGATCATCACACTGGCGAATTTTCCTATGAGTTAAAACAAAACAAAACATAGCATTGAGGGCAGTAATTCCATGTAAAACCCCTCACTATCTCAGTGCTTTCCCCTCATGTGAGACCACTATTGTTCAATTTGTATTGCTACTAATTCTGTTGCATTTTTTGCATAGCTTTTTATGCAGTCGAAAAAACACAGCAAGAAGCATTCTAGCGCATATTCCTCTCTATGAAATTCTTTTCCTTAGGGTTTTGGGATCTGATTTGAAAGGTACAGAGAAAACTAAATATCCAGATGCTGATGTTACATTGTATATAGCAGGGGTGTCGAACCTTTTTGGCACGGAGTGCCCAAAAGGTGACATCATCCACAAGGGCTTTCCCCGAAGTGCCGGCACTGGTGAGTGACGTCAGCACGCCAGCGCCGGGGGAGGAGAACTCCCCTGCTCGTGTGCGCTTCTTCAGTGCAGGCCACGGATCCGGTCTGAAAACTTTCAGATTGGGTCCGCGGCGTGTACTGAAGGCAGGGTATGGCGACGGCTCGTGTGCCAACAGAGAGGGCTTTGCGTGCCATAGGTTTGCCATCCCTGGTATATAAGCTGTTCGTTCCAAATACAAGCCACACATTTAGGGAAATGTAGTATTCAGCTTTTGTGGAACAATGGATCTAAGGCAGCATTTGCTCCAGTTTTGCATTGCATTTTAGACAATAGATTTTACTTTATAAAGTAATAAATATGGCATATGCAGGGCAATTCATCAACAGGGGCAATCTTTTCTGAGGTGTACTAACCCATAGCAACCAATCAGCTTTTCTGATTGGTTTGCCTCTGTTCAGGAATTTTTTGATGGTCTGGTATATTTTTTTTTTCTTGTATAGCCAAATATTGACCCATTTTTTAAAAAATATATACTGTGTATATATATATATGTGTGTGTGTATGTATATATATATATATATATATATATATATATATATATATATATATATATATATATATATATATATACATAGCAAAATATGAATATTTGATTTTTATATTTAGATATGATAATGTCCCTTTTAACATTTAAAAAGCTGGCTTTAATTCCAAAGTACAACTTGCAACTATTTCATTCTTGAAATGTTACGGTACTATAACTGTGCCCTGGGTAGAGGATCTTCCTATGACAGTATAAAATAATGATGTAGTTAAAAACTGGAAAATCAAAACAACAAAATAATAACAATATATTACAATGAATATTAATGAAATACCAAAAAGAAACATTTGACTACCCACAGTAAAGGAGCAGTAACAACAACAAAATTTCCCCTTTGGATTCCCATGGCAGTTATTCAAATAAAGCAATTGTAAAAATTTCAGGGGAATTAATCAACAGGGGAAACTTTAGAGAGGTCTAGCAACCCATAGCAACCATTCATAAGTTGACTGCTATTATTCTTGAGTCCATATAATCAGTGAATGCTGACTGCTGATTGGTTGCTAAATTTCTTTTTGGATTGTTAATTTTATTGTTTCTGCCTGTTCTTATCTTAACTCTGACGTGGGCATTGTATGGCCCGTGGGCCACGTCCAGCCCTCCAACCTTCTCCAACCGGCCCATCCGTGCATGCAAAAAATGGGGGGCGTGGTCAACCACCATAGGCTCCGGCAATCTAGGCACACCACTCTGGTCCTCTAAACCTACCCAAACCTTTCATGTGGCCCATGAGAAAAATAATTGCCCTCTCCTATCTTAACTGATAGCAGCCTTGTCATTAAAGGGGCTGTTTAGTATAAACATATAAAATAAGTATCATTGTAATTCAAGGTGATGATCATATGCTATAGCTCTCTTAAACAAACAAACAAAAATAGCACTATTCCCATTGAAATCAGTTTTAAAATACCTGCTGTAGGAGCTCCTTTCCATTTTCTTCCATTTTCAAATTAACATTGGGCATGTATTTTCCTTCACAGCAGGAAATTACACTGCTCAGCAGTGATTGGCTGTTCTGTCAGTATGCTAACAGGCTGTTTTTAAATGGACTAAATTATCTTGTGCATGTATTAAAAAAGAATTGTATTTGGTGACTCAAGTATCAGATATTGTTTATGTTAAAACATAAGTGTAACTGCTTAGATCTTCTAAATAATAATATTATAAAATATAGCATAAATATAATAATAGTATCAAATTAGAAATGCATTTATATGTGTGTGCCTTTTATGAATTTAATATTTCTTTCCAAGCCTAAACTGCTCCTTTAAACAGACGTCACCGGTCCCATTATTTTCTATGGCGCTTTACATAAAGCATGTGCAGTTAAGTGTGCCATAAAGCCTATTTGTTAAAGCTAAATAGTTAAATATCTTACTTTCTATACACATGCTCATGCTGTGACTGTAATGAATCAGCTCTATATAAGGTAAGTATTTTAACACTCCTTTTATTATTATTTTTTTTGCTTTAGTTCTCCTTTAACAATCTACCCTGCCACAATGAGGAAATTATATACATGGTTGTGTCTAACTATTTGAGAGGAGAAAAACCCTACAATTCAAGTATAATATTCTGTTTGATTGAAAGAGAATCAAACATGAGATGAGTTCTTAACTTACAGTCCTTTACTTTTAGATTTATTTGACAGATAGATATATATATATATATATATACATACAGTATATATATATATATATATATATATATATATATTCACAGTTTTTGTTTAGTCTATGTTCCCTCAGTCCCTATTGTTATATATCTACAGGAGCCATCGTATACGGAGTATGTGAAGTGTGTTTAGTTCAGAATAAAATGGACAGGCAGAGGTTACAGCTTTATAGGAATGGGATCTTTCTCTAATAGTGTACTATACTGTACTATAGATACATTTGGGCAAGTGAAACCAGAACCTTGCATCAAATTGATCAGTTCTATGCAAAAATGGTGTTAGGCTTTAGTTGAGTAATGATGGTTATGTATAATAATCTTACTGCACTGGACTGTCGTACCCCCTCTATTCTCTCATCTGTTCTGCACTATCTCCTGTACTGAACCTGGCAGTTTGCTAATTGGGAGAGACTCTGCCTGCCGTCATGTAAGAAAGCTGTCAGTAATGGCAAAATATAACGGCACTTTTCCCTCTCCACAATATGAGATTTTCATGATAGCTCTATGTTTATCATAATTTTTTTTACACTATGGTTTTATGCATAGATTTAACACTTTATTTGAATTAATTTCATAAGACATTTATGCTGATTAAAAAAGACGCACAAATTTTACTTCAGTTAGTTTTTAGATGATGAGCGGTTAAAGGACCAGCAAACCCCCACCCCAAAAATAAAAATTCCCATTTAGATTGGAATGGCATTTATTCCAATACAGCACTTGTACAAGTATTACCTCTGAAGTTTCATTTATGAATTACTTTCTGTCTGTTATCCGTACTGAACTGTCTTTAGCTGGTGAATTTGAACCTATACGCAACAATTCAGACTTTAGTGAATAACCCCCTAAATAGCTAGCAACTATACATGTATTTGAGGCTTTTTTAATTTGATTGATCTTGCTGTCCTTTTAATAATATTTTCAAGTTTCATATTCTCCACCCTTCTGATGTTATTATTATAATAGGGAAGCTGGGGGTGAAAGGTATTTTTCCTACAAAACCTAAGCCTGCAATGACTGCTTAATTAAACTCCATTTAAGGACTGATTAGGCGTGTAATTTTCCCTAATACTGATGATTATGGAAATGTTTAACCTGACACGGATTCATAAAAAGCTGCTGTTTCAACTGCAAGACAAGTGGGGGGTGGGGCTATAAGGATCAGGGGTCGACGCTTGGCAAGTTTTATAGCAGTGAGAGGCTGGACAGCAGAGACTGTGATCCTGGGGGTACCTGGTGGGAGAAAGCGTTGCTATTTATTTTCATAGCATCCCAAGAGTCTACCAGCCTGCATTGCTTTACTGTATATAAGGGTGAATATACTTATGTCTGATAAGGTAGATGTCGCACAACTGGCATTCTTTTTAGATTTGCTTTACAATAATGCCCACCTTTGAAAAGGCAGAATGGTTTAATTAATTAATTAATTAATTAATTAATAAAGATGAATTGCAGCAGTTTCGTGTCAGTTTAGAAGATTTCTTTTGTAGAAAATGTAAAGTTTTTTTTTTTTTTAAGCAGGTGATCTCTGTGCCTCTCTCTTTCTCTATGCTGGTCTGCATAGATTTATTCCCCTATAACAGGGGCCGGCAACCTTTTTGGCTGAGAGCCATATTAAGTGCGGCTCAGCTCAGCTGAATTCGCCTCTGCTGATGTCATACGTGACGTCAACAGCTCCGGATTGTCTAGCTACCAACGTCACTCGTGACGTCAGTGGCTCCGGATTGGCTAGAAATCCGGAAGCGCTGAGAGATCTATGTCTCTACAGTGCCTGCCGGTGTTTAGCTGGCAGACTGTAATGAGTGGTACTCAAGCACCGCTCATTAGAATCTGCGAGCCAGATGCAGCCATCAAAAGAGCCACAGGTTGCTGACCCCTGCCCTATAATTTCACATTGTAGAGCTGTATTGTAATAGGTAAAACTGTATATCTATCTTGAATTCAAGTGCATGAAGGTAATAATCCTCTACCTAGTGTGTTGACAGCCAACCTTTTGAGCTTGGTGTGTCAAAATTTGTCAGCTAATTCTCAATATACTGCTACTGTCGCAGTCACGACTTTATGGTAGGAATATTGTTATAAAATATTGTCGCAGTTGTGACTTTATGATAAGAATATTGTCGTGGTCACAGCTTTACAATGAGAAAATTGTCGCGGTTGTGGATTTGTTATGGGACCCCCTGAGAGTGTGACATGAACGATGTCATGACGCATGTCAGCAAAAACATCTCCGTGTCACCTCTGACACGTGGGTCATAGTTTAGCCATCACTCACCTAGTGTGTGATCTGCTGAACCTTTGGCTGTATATTCCTAGGGTCAATAGTGATAACTGAATCCCAGGTACCCTCAGATACTCAACATTCATGCGCAGAAATTGTGCTTGCTGCTTTTGTTCTCTGATGGGTATGGGCAGGAAGACCCTACATGCAGCAGGTACCCCAGTTGTTTAAAATAATTATTTACTTTTTTCATTTTGTTTAAAAAAAAAAAATATTGCATTTCAGACTACACTCATGTTTTGAGGCTTAGGCAATTTAATAGCCTTTAATGAAATCTGGAAAAACCCTTACTGCTGGGTGGCATAATTACTGATTCCCTATGCTGCACTGCTGTAAGAATTTTAATATTTTAAATGCTTCCACTGTCTACCAGCTCTAGAGGAAACACTGGTAAAGAGTATAAGGATGTGAACTGGCACAGACTAAACCTCATTCTTCTTGCAGCACTGGGGTTTCTATTTTTAGGATCATATCTATCTTTCTTTTTTTTCATCTCGGGCACAAAAGACTAACAGAGAAATGCCGAAATGGCAGCAAGACTTGGCAATGGAGTTTTCTGTCCACTCCATTTGATTAGAGATAAGTTGTCACAGCCCTTTTGCAGGGGCAGGTGAGATAAAAGGGGGGCCTTTTACAAGGGGGAGGCCACCAGCTGCAACACAAGAAGTAGGAGTAGTCACAAGGCCAGCGCTGTTGCTGGGCTGATTGCTCACTCTGAATTGTTAGCTGGGATTTAACTATGCGGTAAGGAGAGAATGTGAAGGCTGTTTACATCTAGTGCAAATAATGTGACAGCTGTTGGATTGCGGGTAGCCCTCACCACTCTCCTACACTCACACAAAGCTCTGATTATGAGAGGCACACAAGTAGAACTAACCAGAGCCTGGCGAAAATCACAGGCTGTCCAGATTGGTGTGCAGGCTAATATAAGGCTTGAATCAAGGCAGTGTTTTATCTGTAGATACATATCTTTTAGTATGACAGCAGTCTTGACCCTTGGCTTAGCAGGTGCCTCAGCATACAGCAAATACTGTAAATGTGTGTGCAATTTTAATTATTTGCATTTTTATATAAATATCAAAAAAAAATTACAGTTTTCCAATTTTTACAGGTAAACCTCAGAATTAATTTTTAGTATATTGTAGATAATGGTATTCTAAGCCAAACTGCAATTACACTTTTTTTTTTATTACAGATTTTGAATTAGTTAACAGTTTATACTTAACTTTTTGGTCTTGTGTAAATTTTGAATTGTATTCTGGTTGCTAAATTCCAGCCCTATTAATAAAGGCAATGCTACAGAAGCACCACACCATAAATGTGAACATTTGCCCCTTACAGCGTGATTCACTCTAGTGTTTCTATGCTGTCTGGAGAAACCGACGTGGATGTATGTATAACTATTCATAAAGCGTCACAAATTTACGCAGCGCCGCAAAATTCAGCAATACAAATATGGGAAAAGTGCATTGCACATTACAAGTGTAATATTTATTTATTTTATCATTTTATTTCTTCATTTTTATGTAGCGCTACTATATTACGCAGCACTTTACAGAGATCCATCATTAATTTCAGTCCCTGCCCCGTGGAGCTTACAACCTAGTTTCTCTATTTAGTCACACAGACACAGATGTATGTATTTGGATTGTGGGAGGAAACCCATGCAAGTGCAGGCAGAGCATACAAACTCCCAAGCAGATGAAGTCCAGGGTGGAATTGAACCCAGGACCCAGCGCTACAAGGCAGCACTGAACCATCGCACTGCCCAATATCATAAGGATACATCACTTTTAAGTGCTAAGTTGGTTGACAAAAGAGGTTGGAGGTCCCTGCCCCGTAGAGCTTACAATCTAAATGACATACTTTTGTTACATGTTCCTGCTATCTCATTGTGATTCAGCAGTCATTCACTATGAGACTGATGTTTACATCAGTAGTGACTTCTTTCTAGGTAAGTCTCCAGCACCCCTGTTTTCGTCTCTGTTGGTTATCATTACTGTGGTGGCTGTTATAAGAGGCAGCACAATACGAAGAGCATGCCAATATATCAGCATGTTAGTAGCCTTACTCCAGTGTCTCTAATATTCTTCTTTTCATTTCTCACCATAATGCCTCTCTCCCTTCTAATTCAACCATTTTCTTGTCTACCCCTCCCCACACCTGTTCCTGTTTTGCAGTCTTTTTTACCCCTCCTCATCCCCCCAAACACTTAATAGTTTTCCCTGCACAGATCATTTGTATTTTCTGTTACACCTTCATAAAATAAGCAGCACTAATGTTTTTTTCCCTCGACACAAAGAAAATGATATCTCCCCTTGAAGATACTTGCTGCAGGGTGGCAAATTTGTGCAACCAATCCTTTGTGTTGCTTCACAAATATTCTGGTTTACAGGAAAGATCTGTTAACATTACCCTCATCTGTGTCTCATCACCTCCTACACATACTTTTGCTCTCAAACACCCAAACACATTCTTCCTCTGCACCCTGTCTCACGCGTACACCTACCTTCTCTCTCGCACCTTTGGTAAACATTTTTTTTCCCTTTATTTTCTGTGCTTATGAAAAATGCATGCTTCAAGACAACAGCTGGTTTTAATGCATCCCTGCAGTATAAAATGTAATGCTTGCCTCTAGATAAAGGTGATCTGTGTTTTTACATCATGGCTTGTGTACATACATCCCTTTTCACTGCCACCGTTTCTGAATTGTATTTTTATATTCTGGCTTGTAAGGATAGAGTTTTATGGAACATTGTCTGACTATACCCAACCCACTTAAGCTCAACAGATCCTGAGACCCACTTTCCTTCAAGAAAAAAAAAAGCAATGAGGATCAGATGCAGTAAAGCAGTACTCAACATGACTTGACCAGACCTGATCTGTGCTACAGAAAACTAGGCAGTGCCAGTCACCCAAACAGAGATACCAAGCTGAATGAATAGGATCGTCTGACCCAGTGCCGGACTTTGCTACTGGCTGAAAAGGATTAAGACTGATCTGTACTTGAGTGATAAATGATTGTACAGGTAGTCCTCAACTTACGACGTTGATCCGTTCTTACGCGACATCGTAAACCGAATTTCGATGTAGGTCGGATCATACGTTCATACAGTATGGTTCGACTTACGTCGCAAAACCGTGTAAGTCGGAACAGGGCATCGTATAAAGCGTCGTAACCCCGAAACGACGTAACTCGAGGCCGTTGTAACCCGAGGACTACCTGTAAAATTCTGCACTTTATTAACTAAAAATAAACTAAACAAAGTTTAACATTGCTTAGATAACTTTAAACGAGCTCCGTGTGCCTAATTTTTAACATTCTATACAATGTGTGTGCTGCGTTCACATTCAGTAAGCTTATCAGTATTAAATACATACTGATTTAAACCACAGCTGCTCGCAGATTTTTAAAGTGGTTGCATTGCTTTTTTCTAAAAATAGATATGTTATCCCTGCTGATTAAACTTGGACTCTGTCTGGGTGATGTCTCATTGAAAATTACTGCAGCGAAAGGATGGTTTTCCACTTTTCTTTTGCAATTTGGTCATGACTGATATTTCAGAAGATGCAAAATGCAACCGGCACCAGCAGTGTCGGCCCACGTTTCTTCCTTATATGCTGGATTGAACAACCAATAGATGTGTCTCTTGGTGCCAAGTCTTTATTGATCATGATTGTTGGAGTGGTTTGCAGATGAACACAGTAAAAGCATGTATACCTCAGCAGTACAGAAAATATTTAACTTTAGTCCTTTTCATTTTCAGATTAATTTTTATATTCATTTCTATTTGTGTCCCCAGCCTGCCAAACTTGGCTTGTGTTGGCTTGTTCGTGAGCTTGGCATTATAAAAGAAAATAAAGTATGGTTCAGTGTGGCGGTTCAGTGCTTAGCACTGCTGCCTTGAGGTGCTGAGTTCTGGGTTCACATTCCACCCTGGGCTTCATCTGCATGGAGTTTGTATGTTCTCCCCGCACCTGCGTGGGTTTCATCCAGGCACTCCAGTTTCCTCCCACAATCCAAAAACATACATCTGTGTGTGTCTATCTGTGTGTGAATGAATAGGGAAACTAGATCGTAAGCTCCATGGGGCAGGGACTAAAATGAATGATGAATCTCTGTTAAAATGTAATATATCAGTGCTATATACAGTAAATGAATACATACATACATACTCAGCCTTTAGTCTGATGAATACCATGTATCAATGGTTCTCATCCGAATTCAGCCACTTTACTGATTTCATGCTCAAAATTCAACATCTCCATGACTTTTTGTCATTACTGCCTGACAGGGCTTTTCTTACGGAACAGGGAGACCGGCCCATCCAGTTCTATTTATATCCAATCCCTAGGGGAGAGGTGTGTAACAGCTGAGCTGTCTGCACATAATATATTCGCGTGCCTGTGTGTGTGCACAGTGTAAAGAAACGTGGGGAGAGCCATTCCCTTTCAAACAGTCAGCGGAAAGATCAGGAGACAGACACACCCCTGCAAATGAGAACCAGGAGGTCAGGCTGAGCAGGCTTAACCCTACAGGTGCCTTTCTGAGCAATGCTAAATTGTAGCATTATTTCATTTTATAAAGGAATTCTACTGGGATGTAAGGGCTTTGACTGAAATCAGTGGCACAAGGGGGAAGGAGTATCACAATAATGGTAAAATTCATATACTTTGAACATAGGAAAACATGGTGATGTGCAAAGATATCATGTACAGCCATTTTAATCCTGGTAGGACATGGCGTACCAGCGGTTGTCAGCATATAGCACTCAGTGTATACTGCATGTATTTACTCAAGGTGTCTTTCACACAGCGTTCCTTGAATACTAGTCAGTGAGTCTCAACACAAGAAGTGGAGGAAATGCGCTGCATCTGTGCCTCTAGTTACCTCTCCGACGCATACCTGAACTGCAATCCAAGATTGGACTTAATCCTAAAGACATACTGTCACTGATCCTTATCTCTGTTCGCTTGTACACCCTCAAGATTTGAACACTGACGCCAATTCCTAGAGGCACATTTGCAAGAGTTAATATTGCAAGTGCAGTTTAATTCTTTTAGATATCAGGCGTGTTACAAAGATACTACATTATATAGTGTTTCTTATAAAGGGCAGCGCATTTCCCCCACTTTTTGTGGGCTATTTGTGTGGGCTTGTGAGGATACTGCCGCATACCCATCAAGAAACCCGAGACGATTTCGACTCTAGTGCGCTTAGCCTTATTTTCTTCTTCTAGTCAGTCAGTCTTGATTGCTCGCATGTAAAATGCATCACATGTTTGTGACAGTACTTTAGGCGGTTGTCGTTTACTCCAATTCTGGAGCTTCTTCACTATTTGATGCATCAGTTGAATCTCTATTAACCACTATAGATTCACATGGGAATTAAATCTTAATGTAGTCAGAATTTACACCATTACCTATTCTTTTTCCTGAGAACGCATCTGACTGTCCTATGCTGAAATTGCATTTGAATCATGTACTTGAAATGGAATTTAACATAGACCAGATTTCTGCCTGTCTTACTGAGCCATTCAAAGGGAAGAGCAATAATACAGCTAATACTTATCTGCCCATTCACAGCTCCTGAACACCAGGTAGTTAGTGGTAGCTTGTTACTAGATGTGTTCACATTGAGTATCTTGTGATTTTATATGGAAATATCTGTGCCCTCCAAGCCGATAGCTGATTGTTTAAATAATCAGCGAATTTAGCTACAGACTACAGATCATCTTTTTGAACAATGAGATAACTAATTAGCGCAGTGTAGGCTTTCTAAAGATAATCTCATACATGATCCACTCGTGGTAATCAGCAGACGAGATATAACATTCTAAGTGCATCATACACTCGTGTGAAAAAAATAAAGAAAAAGAAAAATACGCTCCGGTGTATTTTTCAATTCTACTTGCCAGCGACAGTGTGAACGCTCCCTCGGCATTTACAGCACTTTCTGTGTGTCACATTTTGGGGACAACGTATATACGCCAGCTAAAATGCGACAAACAGTGTTACAGACCCTGTGTATGCATGTCATATGTATAATTAAAGGAGGAGAGCAAAAAGGACCCCTTATACCAGCGCACACCTTAGTATACAGAAATATCTATACATTAATAGTAAATTAAAGGTCAAGTAATGATCAGAAAAAATCAAATGTCAATTCAAAAAATAAAATCAATATTTATTAATGCATGTCATATGCTCGTGTGTCCGGAACTAGGTAAGTATCATTAAGCCATATTCATATGCTTGTGTGAACCCAGCCTAAATAATAAAGTCTTAGTTTTTATCTTTGTCAATGTTATCATTTTGATTGGTCGAGTTAGTATACACTGAATGATTGTCTACCAAGTGCCTATGTCTGCAGACAGTTTGTTTCAGGTATAATTATTAGTTGTCTGTTTAGGGCAGTGTAATTGCCCTAAACAGACAATGTGTACGTTTTCCTCAAAGGAATACAAAGCATCCCTGCCTAGGAATGTCGCTAAGCACACTTAAAGTGTACCTGTCACCTCAAAACGAATACTAATTTAGGTTGTTCTAATGAAATAAACATTATGTAAATATATATGTATTAAATAATGTACCTTTATACAATGTTTCTCTCTGTCATCTTCCCTGTCAGCCTGACTTTTCTTTCCCGAGTCAGATTGGGTGGGGGCTAAATGGTGATTGACATTATAACTCCTCCAATCAGATCTCTGCTAGATCATGATCATCATTTAGCCCTGACCAACTCAACTCCAGGAAAGAAAAGTCAGGTGACAGGGAAGATGACAGAGAGAAACACTGTATAAAGGTACATTATTTAATACATTTATATTTACATAATGTTTATTTCATTAGTACAACCTAAATTAGTATTAGAGTTTTGAGGTGACAGGTGCACTTTAAGTATATAAAAGTTGATCAATTTCACCCCCATTTTTGACCATGTAGAATAATGGTGGTGGTGTAACTGAATGCTGCAGTTCATGTAAAAGTAATAATCCATCAAGAAAAGTATTTTAATCTGTAACAAGGCCCATTGAATCTGCTCCTGGAACTACAGTTCTTACTTATATCAGGATAATGGGAGTTGTAATTTGGTAATCTGTTGTACAAACAACACTGTTTCCTACCTGGTACACAAACAAAGTAGTAGTGTGTTCTAGAATGGAACTTTTTATTGACTTGAATATGTGGGGTTGCAGAGTTTATTACATAATTAACTATAAATTTCATGAAACAAGGCTGCATGTCAGACAACATTCTTATTTTACTTCATGGCGCTGTTTTAGCTGAAAGCTGTAGTTCTGTATCTGGGAGGAACGAAGGTTAAACATCTCCCTTTATATTATATTAACATCTATTTCTAGCATAAAAGTTTATAAAGGTGATCATGTTCACGATCATTTCAAATTGTCGCGGTCGCAGATTTGCTATGGGATTCCTCTGTTTGAGAATTTGACAGTCGAATTCTCACTTTCGCCAATAACCCCCTTAGTGTGTACTGCTGCTAGATCGATTAGGTAAGTGTGTTATGCTGCTATAGTTCGCCTTTAAAATGTTCCAAAGCCTGTAACAATTAGAAGTAACAAGGTGCTGTGAGAACCAACTAGCTATTAGTGCAGTATCACACACCGTATGTTCTAGTGACAGGTCAGTGATATATACACCTCAAGTAAGAACATTTTACAATTCAAATTTGGAGCCTCTCTGTTAATGGAATCCAATCTTTAACATTATAAGGTACTGTATCTACTAATGAAATAATTTGGTTGAAAAGCCCGTAGGTGTGTTTTGCTAGTCAGCAGTCACAAGGTCACTAATAGGGGATTAGCTGGATAAATTCCATGTACAGTGCGAGACAACTTTCCTTTTACATTTCATGCACAAAATCCCCTGTAAAACCAGCAAAAATCCTGGCACCTTGTAAAGCAAAGTTTTTGGTACAGCTAGGGTTTGTCTAAAGAACTGTCCCCAGACTTACTGCTAGTGCATAAATAATAGCACAGCACAATCACTCTATCACAGGGGGAAATCACACTGGCCAAAACTGACTGCTGTGAAATTAGCCATAGCCTTTATCGGTAATTGTTTCAGCCTTTTTTTTTTTTTATTAAAATGTAGGACATTTTTAATAAAACCAGAAACTCCAAAACATTTCCCGTTTTTCCCTCTTAATATCTGATCAGGCTGATCTTGCAGTAAAAACCCCAGTATAATTTTATTGTACGCATTCATCTTTATCAAGTCTTTGCAATGCATTTCTAGCCTGATGCTTTCGAAGGTACTGAAATCAATGTACCCTAAATATGAAGTTTAAAAAATATATCAAAAGTTATACCAACAAAAAGATGACATACAAATGATTAAAATGTTAATGTATATTTACATAGATACAAGACCCTTTAAAATATTTTTACAAACAAAAGTAATCCTATCACCCAACCTTTACTATTAATGTCATTCTGTTTTCTTTAAAGGAGGACTAAAGGTATAAAATAAAGACATATTAAAAATAAACTTACCTTGTATTGAGTTGAATTGTTACTGTCACAGCATGAACTGTGCTGTAATTTCCCAATACCGATGCTTACTTTACAGCGCAGGCGAACACAGGAGCCAGCGCAAAGCTCCTCCCACTTGAATGAATCAGCGGTGAAAAATGGTTTCAACAGCATCACATTCATTGCAGGGGCCAATGAGAACACTTCCCGCAATGAGCGTGATGATGTGTGAGCCTAATTTAACCAAGCCGGAGGAAGTTCACTCTGGCTGCTGTGTCACCCTACGTGCTATGAAGTCTGCCACTGTGCCGGAAAATTACAGCACAGTTCATGCTGTGACTGTAACTGTTCGACTTAATATAAGGTAAGTTTTTTACTATGTCTTTTCTTTTTTATACGTTTAGGTCTCCTTTAAGTTATAGAAATTAAGCCACCTGTAGCTGATTTCTGTCTGGTCAGGATTTTCAGTGCAGGGTACGTCTCACAGCTGTATAGCTACAGATTGGATGATTGTTTGTAAACATATACATTTCCAGGTAACAACTTGCCTCTACTGACACCTGTCAAATGCAGCAGATAAGTGCTGTTAGGAAGTAAGTGGGTTACATTTTTAGTGATTAGTGCTTTGGAAATGAAGCAACCAAAGTAATTCTTAGTGTTGAAATGGAGAAGGTCATCAAGGGTACTGCCATAATTAACTTGTGGGGTGGTAATGCTATTGGGTTGGAGGGTATATTTTAACATTCTTAACTCTGGGTTTCAAAGCACTTTATCCTGGTACAGTGGTGACCAGTCACATTGAGCTTGTTGAGGTATTAACAATAAATAGTAGTTTTTCCCTTAGCACCACCAACTATGCTTTTCACTCTATGGGCCTGTGGGACTACATCTTTAGGCTAATAACACACATAATGCTCATGATCTCCATCTTTTAAGACTTGATTGGTGTTACAGTAGACCTCACAATCTCAGTACAAAAAATGGGGAATGATTTGGTACTATTTGGATAATTAAATTCATCTGCTTAGCTTGGGAAAAGCTGCAGAAGCATCCAAATATGCAATAACTGATAAAACAGACTTTTCATATAATTAATAAAACATTGAGTCACTATGGGAGAATCCATGCAATATGCTAGGCGCTGTCAAGGTCGTATTGAAAGTTCAAGTGGACTGGAACCCAACAAATCCTATTTAACGGTTCAGTCACAAGTAACTGCAACATATTGTATTTTTAAGCAACATAAATTTCTTGGACATATGGACTTGCCACAAGCCTGTGTCACAATAGTGATTGAATCTCTGATCTTTAAAGGTATGTCTCTTTAAATCATTAAATTAAATGTGACTGGGTTGATGTTCCAGTCATACTGCTCTTCCCTAGTATATTGACTACATAGCGTCTCACCTTGTAATGATAATAGTCCTCGATTGGCGTAACTCAAGGTTATCTTTAATGAAAAGGCACATTCTGTGTTGTTAATGCTGTATTATACAGTATTATTATTATTATAATTTTCTGCATGTATCATTAAATGGCGATAAGGAGCATGTTGGGTAAATGGGGGAAAAATTGAAGTAGATTTTACTGCTGCAGCAGTATAGGAATACATCTCAGAGTAGTGTAAGTCAGTGGGGAGAAAAAGGAGTTAATATTTTTTCTGCCATCCCTTATCCCTCCTACTGAACAGATCTCAGAATAGCTAATCTGTGTATGCTCCTGTGGGAAGCCTTTGGGTTATAACTTTCCTTCCTTGCTTTTGAGCTTTCTTTTCCACGTCGGCTCGTTTCATATCTCCTGTGTGATTTCAGTTTGCAGGCAGCTGATCGGTATCCTGCATTCTTGCAGTTCTGCCTGCCTTGGTATAATACTAATGGGAGAAACATGGATCATGAGCCTCAATTGATGCAAGCTAGCCATTAATGGTCATTAATAGTCATTACCAACTGACAGTGGCAATAATACTTTAATTTATAGACAACCCCCCCCCCCCCCCCCCCCCCCCCTCCTTTTTTAGATTTGAATGGAGGGCAATGTAAACAAAGGCTTAAAGGGAGGTAGTTGTAACAGGGCTGCATTCAGACCAAGCAATAAATGCTGATTTCAGAAAGCATTGCAGAGTTGGTACAAGATGTGCACCTTATAACAGAGAGAAAGCTTTTGCTCTGTACGTCCTTTCTGAACTTTATATTTCGACCTTTTAGTCTTTCTGAACTGAAATATAGTTGTTGAGGTCTTTGCTATTCCACAACAACCTGTAAGAGGGCTGGATATTCCATCTTTTCAGTAATCGTTCATTACTCTAAAACCAAACATAATTGTGAGAGTTATTAAAGTTAGAGTGAGTTATTTATTAAATGTGTATTTGCTGAAGGGCATTCAGCTTGAAATTTATAATCCTTCCATTGGTGTGTGTTAAATCACATTCAGGGGATTTCATCAACAGGCGCAAACTTTAGAGTGGTCTAGCAACCCATTGCAACCAATCACAAGTTTTCTTTTATTATTATTCTTGTTTCCTTATATCAGAGCATGCTGATTGGTTGCTGTGGGATACTAGACCTCTGTGACTTATTGTCCTGTGGATGAATTCCACTGACTGTATTTCAGAACAGAGTTTTTCATATTAAGGGTGCATGGGATGTCACTGCCTATTGTAGTCACCCTGGTGTCATGCTGTTGTGTCATGACATCCTGGAAGTCATTTGGGGAGATGGTATCCAGTACACCTGTATGAAGAGCCATTCATCTGAGGCTTTTTTGCATGGCAAAATGTCTTTTAATTATATGCACTCTAATACAGTAGCTGGGTTATAATCTAATCATGTTTTATTACTACAGTGAAGCCATAAAAACACTCCAGATAATCCCCAAATTATGCACACCATGACTAGTTCATAACTAAATAATTAATCATTATTAATTAACCTTACATCAAGACATCACCCACAGGAAAAAAAATACAAAGTATCTGTATCTAAAACATCCATACGAGCATTTCAATTTAGGCCCACACTTAACTTGGTTAGGTGGGATTAACTATATAATACTCTTAGTACAGAGGTCTACACCATACCATTGAGTCTAGGTAGATTCTATTCATTAAATACTGACACAGCTGCAGCTATAAAAATACCCTGAAATCAAGTTTGATCTTAACAAGGGGAAAAACCATCCATGTGTATCCATAGCTGAATGACTTATGACATATTGACCTGTCAGTTTAATATATACCACAGTGTACAAGCCTGCAGAACTGTTAGAATATGCAACCTTCTCTACAAAGGTTTTAGTTACACACCTCTGAGTAAGGCTACTCATGATGTCAGTTGCCTTGAGCATCCTTATAATGGTTATATCAGCAGTGTAATTTACAGTGAACCAATGGTGGGTTTTTTTTTTTTCTCACATCGCTGATTCTCTAAAGAAAAAGTTTCTTCCTTGTGAAATAATTGCTTCTTGGCTTGTTTTAGGTCAAGAGGACAAGCAACTTTTTGGTTGGGTATTTTGAATATATTCATATGGATTTTTTAAAGGGGAACTATAGTAATAAAACATATTTACCTGATTGATCTAGTGATTGATCCTCAGCCCAGGATCATCAGATGAGTCCATTACTGCTCTGCTCACTTCCAGGTCTATGTAAGTGATGTCAGTCCCTCCCATAGACACCCCCCCACCCCCCATGTTTCAGTGAAACTAGCCAAATGTGCATATGAAGATCGATCGTGTACTGCTGCTAGATCAATCAGGTAACTATAGTTTACAACTATAGTTACCCTTTAAGGTACATCACTTAAAACAATACATTTCTAGTGAAGGATGTGTGAGATGTTTCCTGCAGAACTAGGCAAATGTTTTGTTAGGTATTCCACTGAAAAAGTTACTGGTTTGGATGGCAAAGCGACTGTTAAACTATTTTCTATTACTGTGTAACAGTGGAGGACAGAGTTTCTTCATAGTCTATGCAGAATTCTGGATTTTAACTCTCTGGCAGCTTTTTATTAATAAATACAAACATGCAGATAACATGCGATATTTGCACAATGACATACACCCGTACTGTAGTGAAAAGTCAGAGAAATAAATTGAAAGTAACTAATACTTTATAATAAAGGATGTTTTTCTTTAAGACTGGAACAATGCTGGATTGTTTTATATTCTACAAGTAACATTTTAGAGCACAGAAACAAATGGAAAAAATGCATCTAATCAAGCTGGACATAGTATTTAACTGAGAACCATCCTTGAAATCTCTTAACCTAAACTGTATGCCCAAATAAAAATAAAGTATTCAAAACAGCTTAGCTTTTGTGAATTGGAAATGAATCTTTTAAAGTGCACCTGTCACTCTAATATTAATGTAGGTTGTACTAATGAAATAAACGTTTTTGTAAATATATATATATATATATATATGTTTTGTTTTTTTTTAAATGTACCTTTAGGCCAGGTTTACACTAGCGTATGATGC
>WMED01003403.1:0-22234 GCA_019650415.1 Pipa parva
ATTTATAGGTAATGCAGTTTTTAAATAAAATGGCGGGTAATGAGTATGTTGGATTTAGTAATGCCACGTAAGTCTTTTTTTATTCTAACAGTTTTTTTAAAACCTTATTTTAAAGTGCACCTGTTACCTCAAAATTTAGGTTGTACCAATGAAATAAACAGTTTTGTAAATATATATGTTTTTAAAAATGTACCTTTTATACAGTGTTTCTCTCTGTCATCTTCCCTGTCAGCCTGCCTTTTCTTTCCCGAGCGTTGGGTGGAGCTAAATGATTGACATTATAGCTTCTCCAATCAGATCCCTTAAATCATGATCTAACAGGGATCTGATTGGAGGAGCTATGTCAATCATCATTTAGCCGTGCCCACCCGACCCAGGAAATAAAAGTCAGGCTGACAGGGAAGATGACAGAGAGAAACTCTATATAAAGATACATTTTTAAAAATACATATATATTTACAAAAATGTTTATTTCATTAGTACAACCTAAATTAGTATTGGCATTAAAGGAGAAATACATTAAAAAAATTAAAAAATTATTAAAATACTTACCTTTTTATATTAAGATGATTCATTACAGTCACAGCATGAGCTGTGCTGTAATTAGCCAGCACCTGATGCTGCTTCACAGAGCCGCCTGACTGAGAAGCCAGCGTGAAGCTCCTCCCAACTTGTTTCACCTCAGGTGAAAAATGGCTTAAACGTCATAACGTTCATTGTGGGTGCCAATGAGAACGATCCCTGCAATGAGCATGATGATGTATGAGGCCGGTGAATCAAGTCGAAGGATCTGCGCACTGGCTTCTCAGTCAGCCAGTGCTGTGAAGGAAGCATCAGGTGCCAGCTAATTACAGCACAGCTCATGCTGTGACTGTAATGAATCATCTCTATATAAGGTAAGAATTTTAATAACTTTTTTTTTTTTTTTTTTGCTTTAGGTCTCCTTTAATGTTTTGAGGTGACAGGTGAACTTTAAATATACAGTTATACAGTTCTACCTAAGATCCTTCTTTATATTTTCTAAGGTAAAATTTTTTTTTCTTGATTGAGTTTCTTTTATGAATGTTTAAAAGTGATTCATGTATTTAAACATAAGATCAATGAAAAGTTACATTTTGCAAGTGTAAGAAAGATGAGTACTGTAGTATAATATGATACTTTATATGGACTAACAGTAAATAGTACAAGACAAGCTTTCGAGAGATAATCCCTCTTCCTCAGGTAGAAGCAAGTACCCCCGTACAAGTGAGATGTGATTGCAGTTGCAGTGCCCAGTCTATTAAGTTTTCTCTATGTACACCTGGAAAAAATTGATTCTACCCTTTTGAAAAAAAGAAAGAGAAAACCCCACAATGGTCATTGACATAACTTGAAATTGACAAAAGTATTATTAAAGTTGAACTTACTAAAAATCAACTAATAATAAAATGAAAAAAAAAACCAAAAAACAGACATTTAAATTGTGCAATAACAAAGAAATGAAACTACTCTGGAAAAAATTCTGGTAGCCCTAGAAAATGTTTTATATATGCTTGATTTTTATTTTTCTAAGTAACTCGACATTTTTTTTTTCTTGTTTCATTGTTAACTTTTTGTGTATCTGTAAAACTGGCAAAACAATTTAAACCTCAGGTGTTTTTAACCATAGTTTCTAGGCACTGAACATCTTGGGGACATCTGCTGTAGTAGTGGTGCTGTTGTAATGGAAGCAACATAGCAGCATCTGTTTTCCCACAATACCCATCAACAAATCTGTTACTTTATATGATAAAGGAATTAATGTCATCTCATATTCTGTACATTTAGGGGGTAATTCAGCATAGTTTGAATTTACCCTCCGATCCTTCGCCTCTGCTCGCACAGACTGTTATGTGCTCGCTAATGTGCTGCACGTGGACATCGGCGAACGCTTTAAAGGGATTCCAGTCTCGTGAGGTGACTCGAGTTGAGCCTCGCCGAGACTGGAATCCCTTTAAAGCGTTCGCTGATGTCCGCGTGCAACACATCAGTGAGCGCATAGCAGTCTGTGCGAGCAGAGGCGAAGGATCGGAGGGTAAGTTCGGACTATGCTGAATTACCCCCTTAGGGTGAAATTTACTAAAGTTGAAAAGATTTTTTTTTTTTTAACTTTTTTCCCAAAAATTAGGCGAAAATGTTGATCATTACATTTGCGACCATTTTTTCCCCCCTTTTTCCACTGATTTTCAGGTGAAAAATAGGCAAGAAGTAAGATAATATCAAAAATCTAATTTTTGCCCATTTTACAGTGAAAAATGGGCGAAAATATAAAAAAATAAAATAAAAATAATTTGTGACTTTAGTAAATTTTGACCGTAAGCAGATTTCCAGTAATAGTGTTTCTAGGTAGTATTTTAAATTCTAACTTTTTTGTATGTATTTTGACTTGTTGGCTATGATGAATATTTGGTTTTATTTATGATGAGTTTTGTTTTATTTGTTTTAAAGGTTTCAGTCAGAGAGAGAAAGCGGTGACCGGAATTTTGCTATTGGATATTACCTTAAGGAAAAAAAGGTTTGGTTTCGCCCTAATTTTCATTTCTTCTCTTTCCAATGAACACAAATAAAAATGTTGTTTTAATTGCAGAGTTTTCATTTAATTCTATAACTAAAGCAATTTCTGGTATGTGATAGATCCCCTTATAAAAGCATTAAATAAATTGGTTTTATAACATTTATATTGGGCTTTAATGCAGTATGAGGGTTCTCGCCATTGATGACTTGGGATAGGAATCCTTAGTCATTTGTATTTGAAGTAGAGTTTACAAAGTTCTGGACTATTTAGGAACCTTACGCCTCCTGCATTAGGATAAAACTTGTATTCATGTAGATCAGAGGCGTACATACTATAGAGCAGGGATGGAGAATCTATGGCACGAGCACCAGAGAGTTCACGCAGAGCACTCTCTGCGGGCACGTGCGCCGTCACCACAGCTGCCTTCAGCGTAGGCTGCGAACCCAACCTGACAGTTTTCAGGCAGGATTCGCTGCCTACACTGAAGGAGTGCTTGTTCATTGTGGAGCTCTCCTTCCCTGACACAGGCGCAATGACGTCACTCATCAGCGCCAGCACTTTGAGAGATTGGTTTGGTGAGTGACGTCACAAGTGCCGAAAAGTTTCGCCACCACTGCTGTAGAGGCAGAATTGGAGGCTGCTGCCATATCCAAGTTATTTCTGTTATTTATTTTGTGGGTGTTACTGGTCCTTTAAACCTTCAGACAAAAATATAAATGTTCCCCCCTTTTTGCTCTATTTTCGACTGCTTTCATCTCTTCTTTTTTCTCTTTCATCTCTTTTCTACAACCTTCTCGCTTATCAAGACTTAATAATAAATCACATTTAGAAGACACACACACAAAATATCTGTTGGATAATTTCATTATATAAAGGTTTACATTTAGATAATCCTGGACAACATGACAATAGCCCTCGATACTCAACATAGAATTTATAACATCCTAATCGACAACAAAGTATATTTATTTTTTGCAACTGTTTGTAAAATGTTCACATAACTGTTATTTAATCATATTATTTTATGTTCTGTATCTAACTTTATAAAACTAATAAAATTAAAATCTAAAAAAATATATATAAATGTATATGAAAACTGGAAGTATTATGTGACAGAAAATAAACTTGGTGCTATTTAAACTTAAATAATTTAAATGGAATGAAATTACAGTGGTACAGAGTTGAGATACAAACTGCTTGGCATACAAATTGCGATTCGGAACGTTTTCCTGTTTGAGATACGAGCTGAAATTTGTGATACGAACTGTTCGGGCTGGAAAGGATTAATTTCATATGCATTATTTTAAAAAGGGATAATTGGTTTGAGATACGAACTGTCTTGAGTTACAATCTCGGTCACAAAACAAATTAAATTTGTATCTCAAGGTACCACTGTATGAAATAATGGAGTAATTACGTGATCTTGCTAATATATTTTGCCATTCCTGGAAATGTAATCGTGTCATGTGTATTGGTTAAAAAAATGATTTTTCTTTTCTAGTGTTTCCCAGAACATACAGACATGGTTGGAACTCTGGACTTCTATTTCCAGGTAGGAAAGCAGTGCAATAAAAATATTATTATACAAGTATAGTGCATTAAAAAAGGAACTCTATTCACATTAAACCTGAATATAATATTAAATCTAGTGTAATATTAAAAGCTGTAGTTAGCTGTGAACTGTAGTAAAGTGATAAAAGGCAGTCAGTCAGCTAGCTATTAATGTAGTTTACACATTTCGTTTCATATCTTGGTGTATAGCATATATAGAAAATATATAGAAATATATTAAAAAAAAAATATAGAAAAATATGAATGGTGTTTCATGGATGCTATCTGAAAAGGTTTCAAAACAGTGGTTTTAGTAGAAAATATTGGCTATTTTTGTTTCTGCTTGCATAGAGTAATTTACTTTTGTGGGATTTCTTTTATCCATTTAACTAGTTGCTAGTGTTTGTTTGCTATGTTTTTCCAACGGAATATGAGTCTGAATGTTGCAGTTAGGCTTTTTTTTAATTTTTTATACATGTATTCTATTTGAAGCCACACTACATATATGTATGTTTTCTTTTTCCAGCTGTGCTCCATTGAAGTTACTTGTGAATCTGCTAGCGTCATGGCAGCTACACTGGCTAATGGTGGCTTCTGTCCCATAACTGGAGAAAGAGTTCTGAGTCCAGAAGCAGTCAGGAATACACTAAGTTTAATGCACTCTTGTGGAATGTATGACTTCTCTGGACAGTTTGCTTTCCATGTAAGATAAAGCATGTTGTATTATCATTGGTGCTTAGGCTTTGTTTTGTTCATCGCTTAGTCATCATTCCAGATTAACTTTTTTACAACTTAAAGTGAACCTGACAGTAGCTTAAGTCACATTCCAACCTCGGCTATGTAATAAACCAGTGATGCCAAACCTACGGCCTGCGGGCCAAATCCGTCCCGCGGTCTGAAGTCCGAATTTTTGCGTATAAGTGTGAATTCACCAGCTGATGACCGTTGCATCTTTTAATAAGAATATATTCCATTTAAAATATCAAATGCAGTTTAAGGAATTTGGTTTATATGATGCCCTTGTTGTATTTTTTTTTTTTTTTGTTTTGTATTCGCACAATAAGGAAAATCCTGTTTTTCTTTGTCACTTGGTGGATTTTTTTGTGTATACTGACATCGCATTTCAAATAATACATTCTACTGCTATTTGGAATAGAAGTACAATAATTTGATGACCTGCATGAATAGGAAACCACTATTTAACAAAAGTAAAAACATATGGTTAGCCCATTAAGAAATGTCTCAGCTGACCTTTGTTTTCTTACAGGTTGGCCTTCCAGCCAAATCTGGGGTTGCAGGTGGCATCCTTTTAGTTGTTCCCAATGTTATGGGCATGATGTTCTGGTCTCCACCATTAGATAAACTAGGAAACAGTGTTCGGGGGATTCAGTTTTGTCAAGTGAGTAAATATAAAGTCTTTTTTTTTTGGTTTTTGTTAACTTTTTTTTTTTTTTTTTTTTTTAAATTTGATTAGTTGTTTGTCTAATATAAACATTAGAATTTGATTATTGAATTTATTTTGGCTTTTTATTTCCATAGGATTTGGTGTCTTTGTGCAATTTTCACAACTATGATAACTTAAGGCACTTTGCAAAAAAGCTTGATCCTCGTAGAGAAGGAGGAGACCAAAGGGTAAGTTATCTGTCTTCTATATATAACACATGAAAGGACAGTAACATCAAAAATAAAAATGCCCCTATCCCTTTACACTTACTATATATTAAATCTCTGCTTACAAAAACTCTAAATGTCTAGAGACTATGGAATTTTAATTTTAAATTGGGTATTGTTTTGGGAACTTCATGAATGTTTTATATAAAGCTGCACAAAAAGCAGTGGGATTTGTTTAACCAACACATACAAACGCCAATTTAATATATATATATATTATAACAGACAGAAGGCAAAGAAATGCTTGAATTGAACTTTAAACATAACATTTGACTGTATTTGAATTACTGTGATGCAAATCTAAATGGGAATTTTCATTTCTCTGATGTTATTTGACCTTTAAGCCAAATCCTATTTGCTATGCTTTGAATAATTTCCTACGCAATAAATTTCTGTCCTTTCCTGATAGTTTCGTTGTTTGCTATATTTTACAGAAATTGTTTGGTGAAATAAGGTTTCGCTTGCTCTCTTTTGTTTTAAAATATACATTTTCTGATCTACCTTTCTTTCCAAATGGACACTCACCCTTTTGTAAAGATTAATTATCAGTTTGAAGAACAGAAATCCGTTGTCAAATAAAATGACATGCTCACAACATTCCACTACAACCTCAATAGTCTATAAAAAAACTATATAAAGTAGTTGTTTAGTATAAAAAAACTGCCCATTTTGGCAAAAAAATATTTCTTTTGTGGAACATCTAGAGTCAACTCTTCTAGTGCTCAAGCATTTCCAATGGATCTTATTTTGAAGTTTTAACTTAGAGGGAAAAAAGGACGATAAATTCTTATATGGTCAAATAGTATAACAGACTGTTCATTGGTAAGGTACACCTCAAAATAATCCATTGGTGGTGCTTGAGGTCTGGAGTGGAGAAACTCTGTAGAAAATGTCCAAAGTGTTTAGCATATTAAATGGGCCAAATATATTTATTAAGGTAAAATATTTAGTGTCTGTGAAATGGATTCTGTTTAAAGAAGCACACAATATATACATTATGTGTTAGCCACTTTGTATTTTTAAGTCTTTCAAAACCTTTGCATATTTACTCAAACTTGTACCTGCCAGAAAGGCTGCAATTTTGCATGGGTTCTTTGCTTGGCAATGGTGCAAGCATAAAGTACTAAACTGTTCTGTTAACCCTGCTGGCATTGCCAATTTAACTAGTGTGTGCTTGGCAAGAGTCGTGAAGTCTTAACCTTTTAAATTGCTGAAGTTCACTAATGAATTGTGTATGTTGCTTGAAGAATCAGAATTCGTATGGACCTCTGGACTATGAACACCTGCAGCAGGAGCTTGCTCTTAAAGACACAGTGTGGAAAAAAGTTTCACCTGAATCAAATGAGGACTCTTCTACCACCGTAGTGTATAGAATGGAAAGTCTGGGAGAAAGAAACTAAAGACCATGGGTCTAGTGACAAAACCATCATTGCTATATGTTACTGCACCCGTAGTTTCATTTTGAAACTACTTTTTACAACTATATTTATTTTATTTTTGTGTGTATACTAGTGCTATGTGTTTCAAATATGTCTATTTTTGCTATCAAACCAAAGCGGGATGCACTGTACACAGTTGGTCTCCCTTTATTATCCTCTTATGCAGTGTGATTTAATGGGGAATAATTGCATAATACATACTGGTCCCATGTAAGAGGTTATTTTCGAACCTTCATTAAATATACTTTCACACTTACATCCAAAAAATGTACAGGCATATCTGTCAAGCTGAGAAGTTGGTGAAAGTGGAAACTAAATTAAACAGTTTAATCCATTTTCATGGAAAAATATAAATGTATCCAGTTTTTGATACTAATCTGCAAAATTGGGGAAACTATATTGTTTTGCCATGAAAACAAAATTATTTTATTTTTGTTTCTGCAAAAAATGCCGGAATGTGTTATCATGTTTTATTTTAGTCAACTTCTCAGCTTGCTAAATATGCTCCATAGTGTGAGCTTAGAAATATACAGAATATTGTGACACAGTTCACTTTGGAATTTACCTCTAATTACTTTGTCTGTTGGACAGTTTTGCCATTGCAGAATACGTCATATAGGGAGGAAGATGTATCTGAGTCACATGGTGCACACCTTGTGGTTCACTACAGTATTTGTAATGAGGAGTAAGCATGGCTGCAGATGCCAGTTGCTTTTGTCTACTCTGTTTGTGTCTCTCTTGTTGTCTGTTTCCCTATAAATGAGTAAAGTTTGTCCATGTACAACCCAAGGTCATAAGCTTGTCACTTCTATATGCTATACTGCATTTAGCTGTAAACATTAATTTATGCTCAAATGCTGCTATTAGCAATTCCTAGAGCTGTCCAAGTCCCCTGCAAATTGGCAGTGTGGATCCCTCCAAATGCCAGTCTTGGAGGAATCTCGACTGGCCCCATTTTATGGAAAGGTTATAAAGACCTATTTTTGTAGGAGTATAAGTAACTTTAAGGCAAAATGAATTCACATCAGTTTGCCTGTTACGGAGTAAAAATAATTGTGCATATTAAGGGGATATTTACTAGTGTTTATTTTTTCAACTAGTTTGTGCAGGAGAAACAGCCTATTTTTATCTATATTGCTGTTTTGCCTATTTACTTACCAGTTCTAAGACCATTTTGTTGCCCAAAAACGTTAGACTTCCCCAGTCTGACAGTTAAAACCCACTGTTCCTTATGGAATTCCCTAACATGGAAGCTGAAATATAGCCTAGGTTGATTTGGTATGAGCGTATGATTCAGCCCAATGACCTGTTTGTCACCTTGGGAAAATGATGGATCCCAGTTGGCCAAATAAGTTTACATGCTGTTTTAAAAATAGGAATCTTAAGTTTACCTGTGTACTGAATGGCAACACTGTTCACAGCAGTAGTGTTCATGAGAAAATATAATAGTAATCTATTCTATTTAGTAAGATCTTTGTTATCTTTTGCACGTGTTGTAGACACTTTATTTTAGTACTGTGTCAGAATCACTAAATCAATGTTTTGGAGTTTTAATATACTGTTACATAAGGGCAGTAATTACTTTGGTTATAATGCTTATAAGCATTAGTCTTAAAACTTCTGTTCGTGTAAAATGGTTGCTTTTAACAAAGACAAATACAGCTGATCTGTAGCTGGCCACACATGGACCAATTTTTGTCAATTTTGAGAAAACTAAACCTCTTGCGTGTGACCCCTGAACTAAAACAAAATGTGCTCAAAATCTATTTGGAGATTGACACCCGATTACCACGTGTATATAATTACGTCCTGTAGCCTCTCAAGTAACTCCCAAGTTAACTTGACTCAAAGGATCATTTGGTCCAAGTGCTGAATTCCCAGTCACTGCAGACTATTTGGCCACATTCTGTTGTTAAATGCTGAAAAACAAATTTAAGTATAAATGAAAAATGTGTAGTGAGTCCAGTAAGGAAATGTTTTCTTCATACAGAAGAAGATTTTATTGCACATGATGCTGCACATTCTAAATGCACATTGATGACTTGCAT
Source organism: Pipa parva (assembly GCA_019650415.1). Lineage (NCBI taxonomy): Eukaryota > Metazoa > Chordata > Amphibia > Anura > Pipidae > Pipa > Pipa parva. Next base: position 9,243 of record WMED01003403.1, read on the forward strand.
ATAAAAGCTGCTTCCAAGCATGATTTTACATCTCGTATGTTTACAATCTTGGGTCCTTTAATGTAGCTGCTGTATGCTGGCTTTTCTGTTCTGCAGCAGCCTGTGACATAACGTACAATCTTCCAGGAATGTAGGCTTTAAGCCTTTATTTACATGTCTTTCAGAAAGAAATCTCTGCTCATACCCTTTTTCTGCATGGGAAATTCAGCTTGTGATGACTATGATGATAGTGGTTAGTCAGTAGTAGGGATTTCTATAGGGAGTAGTTATATATAGTTTGTTTTGCAGTGCATTGCTGACTACTTCACATATAGAACACTTGTTGGCTAAAGAAGGGCAGTTGTGGGATTTTGGTCCCATGGATACTTGGTCCTTCTGTAAGCCACAGCTTGTCAGCCGGCCCTGTTTTGTATTGTTAACAAGAGTGCAAGGTGTTACATATTCAAAAGAGTATTGTTGTTATTTCTTTTTGTTCAATAGCTATATATCCCAAAGATGCTTACACAGCACTGATTTTCGATTGTGAGAGAATCCAGGTCACTTTACATCACAAGAAGCTATTTTAATGGTTCCAACAATGGCTGAAATGTCAACCCTCCTGAACCTGCTGAAAATCACTCCAAGTGCTTTTGTAAGACCTGTTACAAAAAGTACCTTATTGTTTAGTTTACGTGTAGTCCTAGTTTATATTGCACTGTCCTTGGCTTATGTCTGTAACATTCTTATTCTACTAGCCATTACATTATATCACTTTTTCATAATTATTATAAACCTCAAGTGTTAACCAGGGTATTAAGATATTTTATAGTAAGTAAAGTTTGCATATTCTTCACATTATTAAACCGTGATATTGATTTCTGGAGCTTAAAGAAATGTAGCCCGTTTCCATGCTTTAATCAATGTAGCATTTTAAAATGGTTCCTATGCATAATTTGTGCCTGGAACAAAAAGATATATTTACATATGTCATCTGTTTACATTTTATGACCTGAGCTTTAATCTTGTGCCTTTGTCCATTAGTATGGTTAATGTTTTGTAGACAATAATTAGGTAAAGTCCCCTTTTCTTTATTATGCCCTTGTCTACAAGCACACTCCAATGTTTTCAACTATTTAGATCAGTTTTCTTAATATTCTGCTTTTGTTTTGCTCCTGCATCACCCACTTTGCTACTTACCAATATTATTAAGACCTCTCTTTATGCTGTGGTGGCACAGTAATCGGAATTTGTGTCTTTTTTTTTTTTTTTTTTTTTTTTTTGAGAGTTTGAATCTGTTGTGTAAACAGAAACCCTGGTAGGTTCCTTTACCTGCTCAGTCAGTGTGTCTCCACTTACATATATAAATATATAATAATACAAACACATTTTTATATTGTACAAAATACAAATCCTAATATAAATTGCACATACTATTTAATGTGTGACTGCAAAATATGTTTCTATATTTGCTAAAACTTAAGAACATATGAGAAACCCTGACACATAAGTCATTGTATGCTCTTAGAACAGAATTCATTATAGAAAAATGTAAAGTGATATCAACACAAGTACAAATGTCTTTAGGGGGAATTCACGAAGCTCCGAAGTGAGGCGCGTAGTGTTCGCCTCTCTTCGGAACAACTGATATGCGCATGCTGATGTCCTGCACGTGGACATCAGCATTCTCATTAAAGGGATTCCCCTCCCGGCGAGGAGACTTGAGTGCTCTCGCCGGGAGGGGAATCCCTTTAATGCGCGTGCTGATGTCCGCGTGCAGGACATCAGCATGCGCATATCAGTTGTTCCGAAGTGAGGCGAACACTACGCGCCTCACTTCGGAGCTTCGTGAATTCCCCCCTTTGTGTGTTCTTGTTAGATGGACAAATAGCTGTTGGAGATACAATGGAAGGAACTTTCTTTTGTATTTTGGTAGAGGTGCTTGTTTTTGCATTTGACTTTTACCTGTGATGAGTGCACGGATACTCAACCTGTACTGTTGGCATTCGCTAAGCCACACTAAAGAAATGAAACTACCTTAAATGCATTTTTACTACCACATATACAATATTTACTTCCAAAAATGTTACATTTTCTATAAAGTAAGGTATTTAAATTGAAAAAAAAATTGGGTTTTTGAGGGTACTTTCTTCTTTATTTTATTTAAAGCATAATGGAAAACAGTGGGGCAGTGTAAGGTCGGTTTAACAATATGGATGTTATCAGTAAAGGTAAAGAGACGGAATAGTTTCCAGTTAATAAATTCAACTTCAAAGATAACATTTTTTGAAATGCTGTATTTGATTTACTACTATGCCAATCCAAATTGGATTTTTTTTTCATGTTATTGTTCCTTTAACTATGAAGGAAATGGATAGATTTTAATTGCAATCAACTCCTGATTCAGTTGCCAAAGTTGAAGAATGAAAATCTAAACTAAAAAATGCTTTAAAATGGGTAGTTCCATTTATCAATTCAGAGTGATGAGCTTGACGCGTTTGTTTCATGTCTCTGTCTTTTCTAACCGTGCTTAAAACTCCCATTGTTTGTTCTAAGTAATAAATAAATTCCACCCTAAATGTTACATGCAGTTAAGTCTTTCCGAGTTTATTAGCGAGATCTGGCGTTGTTCCCGCAAGCAGGGCTGTCGGTGGCCCCACCAGAATAGGAAGCCAGGGGAGCCTAGTCAAATAGTAGGCTTTTGGGTAATGTCCAATAAAGCTTGATGGCTGCTGGACACTGAACAATGTAACTGGGCAGTCTGCAGTGAAAATGAAGGTGTAAAAATATAGTGGTGCCCTATTTGTGAGGTTGTGGGGGGGACTGTGATTTCTACTACCCTGAACCGATGTCTAAAATATTACATCCCCCAACTTCCCTTAACTCTAAACTAGCTGTTCTCAACCTAGTTGAAACCATGACCCCCCTGCGCTGAAGTCACGTGTGACGTTTCACCCAGACGTTGCGTGTTGCATGATGTTCGGGCCCGACGTCACAACGCAGAAACCCTTATATAAAGTGACCTGTGCTCACTACCAGCTTCACAGCGTGTTCGTGACCCCTGTGAGAGCATCATTCGACCCCCAGGTTGAGAACCGCTGCTCTAAACATTTTGTACGAAAGGATGTATTCAGTACATTTAAACAATAAACATGCAGAATTTCACACCTGTAAAATTATAATCTGTGTTATATAAGCTGCTCTTTTATCAGGTGCCTATTTAAGTCCCTTAATTGCACTTTTGCCCAAGTTATAAATATCTGAATTTTATTTGGATAATAAAATTTCCTTTTTATTGTTGCCTTCTTGGCAATATCTGGGTCTTACAAACCATGCTTAGAACATAATAAGTATACTGTTGCAATGACATTTTTCAAAGTATTGTTTACACTTTGTTACCATATGTTGTATTGCCTGATTTTAATCAGGTTATTACGAGCTATTTTCTAGTAAACAATCACTCAATGGGCTTAATAATGAAATACATTGGAGCTGTTTGTGTGCAGGCTGAGCTCCCATGAGTGACTGTTGGGTTCCCTCCAGAGAATTTACAGCCAGTTAAAAGCCATGCTGCTAAATGAAAACGATGCTGCATGTATCAAACTGGGTGAATGTGGGGGTTATGTAAACAGTGCTGTATGTAAAAGGAAGTAGTCAAGGGTTGTTCACTTTTATTTACATATGGTGTGTTTGTAAAAATATACATTTATATAAAATGTTCTCGTTCTTTGATTAATTGGAAAACTAAATGCTTACATATGTTCTGTACATTTCATGTATTTGTATTCCCCCTACTTATTTGTTTCATTTTGCATGTTATCAAACCTTCATTCATATATGCAATTCCATGTTTTGTTTTGCTTTTTGTTTTAATTATTCAATAAATTTAACTGAAACCCCAGAATATTGTATTTTCTTCTCATTTATTTTCTTGAATCACCTATAGTTCCATCACCCCCTGCTACAATTCCACAGTGTGCAAGGTAGAATTTGATACTACTTTGTATTTGATATACTGGGGCAAAGGCAAGTTATGTGTCAATACTTGCTGGAAGCATTGTTTGTGTGTGTGTGTGTGTGTATGTGTGTGTGTATATATTACAGATTATCTAGCAAAGTAAGTGACCAAGGGGTGTTATTTACTAAAGTCCGAATTGTTGTGTATAGGTGCGAATTTGCCAAATAGACAGTTGCAATAGGCTGCTACTGTCGCAGTTGCGTCTTTATTATGGAATAGTTGTCGCAATCTTAACATTAAAAAAATTGTTGTGACCTTTACAATGGGGAAATTGTAGTGGATTTGACATGGGCATCCGCTGTTTGCGAATTCAACAGTCGAATTCGCACCTTAGTGAATAACCCCCCCCCCCCCCCCCCCCCCCCCCCCCCCCCCCCCCCCAAGTTGTCAAATGGTATGTTTAGTCTGGGGCTTGTGCATACAGGGCACTCACTGACTGAAACAGTAGTCTGGATCACTCTGATACTTCATTAGAATTAATGATATCTTTTTCATCTCTCTATATCGCACACAATTTGCTGCCTCCACAACCAGGAGTGTCTGGTTGATATATATATTTTAATTTGGATTTTGCACGGCAGTTATTCCTGTGTAGTATTTGTAAAAATGTACTCCAGAAGGTTTTTTTTTTATTTATATTTTTGCTTTGGCCTTTTTTCTTTGCTGTTTGCAGCCATCTTTTTATAGATTGGGCTTTTTAGGGTACCCAGGAAACAATAGGTAGAGTGGAAGGTTGTTTACTTAAAATATGGCTGCAATAATGAAAGAGGTACACAAAGTAATACAAATCATTATTTTACATTTATAGTTGACCTTTTATCAAGTACTCTGTAGCAAGAACTGTCACCCCAAACCAAATGGTACCTTTTGTTTTTCTGATCTTTTCAGAGGTGCTATTCACATTAAAGGTGTTAGTATGTTGTGGGCACTGGTAATCTAAGATACTGGTACTTTGGAAAATTTGAAATGGCCTTTTCTGGTTGCAGGAATCAGTGTATTTAATCTTTGGCTTGTATGATTTGTTGTCAAAAAAACTATCCTCCGGCACTCTAAATAGATTAAAAGCCTTCTTTATTAGTCTCTCTTAAAAAATTAGTTACATGTAAGCAAAATACACTGCACTAACGCGTTTCACGCAAGAGCACCTAATCGTAGCGCAGTTTTTTTGTCTGCAAGTTCCTGCTTGGGTGTTGGAGTCCGCCGCAATTCCTCCAGAGCACACAAAGGAAGCCACAGGGTGTGAGTAAATGAAAAAACTTTTTTTACTTAAGGGGTAGAGCTGTTTGATATTGCATCTAACATATATTGTATGATTTGTTCATCACTTTTCTTTCTGTTAAGGCCCTGCCCTATGTCTCTTTTAGTCTGCATTTAAACTCCTTCCTGGTTTCTTGTATAACATGCCATAGCAACTGAAAGGCATAAAATTCCACACTTATGAGGTTTAGAAAAAAGGTAAATATTTAAAAAAACAAACAAAAAAACCCCACTAAATATAAATATAGGAGACCAACTGCAAAATGATTAGACTCACTGTCTACATTGTGCACACTCCTATAAGGTTCTCCAGTGCTAATAAACAAGTAAAAACATCATTTCTCTGTGATCTTCTCTCACCACAATCAGTTGTGCCTACTAGACCCACTTGTAGGTATGTATATATGTATTTATAAAGTGCCACTAGGTTATGCAGCACTGTACAATCCAACAATACAGTTATAATATATACAAGGGAAAGTGCTTAACAAAGAACAAGTGAATTAATTTACAAGCATATAATCAAGAAGATGCATCTGTTTAAATGTCAGAACATGATTGGAATAAGAGGATGGAGGTCCCTGCCCCATAGAGCTTACAATCTAAATAGGAGGAAGACTTGCATAAACAAATAGGAGGGTAGTAAGCACAGTAGCATAATGTGTCAGTTCATTAGCCTATAGGTGCTACTTAACACATACAGTGTTTCTGAGCCTTTCTATGCAAATAACAGTTTGAGATTATGTAAACCTTGTTAAACTCATTTATGACCCTGGTATTGTATTGTGGAAGAAACATACACTTGTCTGGTCATAACAGGTTTGGGGATTTACGTTGCTATGATCATCTATTTCATTGTGAAACTACTCTGTATTCGACTAGCTGCAATTCTGCACCTTATATGTGCATGTAAAGGCAATCCCTGCATTTAATTGTTTTTAGAAACCCTGGGCTTTTTAACAGTTTAATGCCCTTGGTTGCTATTTTCCTAGACTGGAGTCTGCTTTAGCATCTTGTTGTTATTTCGGTTTCCTGTTTAAGTAATCTATGCTTCTAACTAAAACTGTGTTCCTACCTACATCTTCTGGTACCGTTTTTTCCAGGCCTGAATTGTCCTGGTTGCCTAATTATTCTTTTCCATTTTGTCTGTCCTTACTGACACTGAATTTCTGTTTTATAAGTTTGTGTGCCCTCACTTTAGGCATATTTTAAATTGGCAACGTACTTGCTAAGGTGTGCCTACTCTTTTTGCTCCAGGATGTCCCTGCAAGTCTTTGATCTTGCTGTTTAGTGTTTAGAAGCCTTTTCTGAAGCTTCCTCATATGCTGATCTAAACCATAGTATGTCAACTAAGTCTGTTATGTATAGTCTATACCTGGTCAAATTCAAAACAGATTTTTTTATATTGGGATTATCTAATGTTGATATATTATTCTCGGAGTGCAGTGCTGTACTGGTCATTAAATTGACAAAATTAATTTATAGTAGGCTACAATAAAAATCTGTTTTAGTGGTTCTTCATACTGAACTATCACCAGTGCTTCTTGTGATCAGCCATTTATTGAATACCCATGCCTCTTGGAGCTGCTGGCCTATATCCCCAGAAGAGGTTTTTCTGCTGCTTGCTGTTGTATATGTGGTTTCTCTCCTTTCACTGCATCAGTGTGAAGATGTCTTTACAGAAAATGCGCTCAGAGCCAGGACTAGTGGTAGGCAGCATGGGCAGCTTTTTTGGGCACTGCTATAAGCAACTAGAAAGGGGTTCTGCTAGCACACTTTAGAAAAGGAAGGCCCTCCTTAGCAGAATGTTGCAGCACTCTTAAGGTTGGCATCAAGCATTGCTGTTGTCTATTTGCCTACCTGCTAGGTCTCCCTTAAGTAGCATTTCACTATGCAGCCCCCTTATCTGACAGCCAGTCAGGGATTGGGTAGAATGCTCCAATCCCAAAGTAGCTTACAAATAAGAGTGCTGCCTATTGATGGAGCGCTGGTAGGGACTATAGCAATGCTTGGGAAATGGATCTTCTGCATTGTATGGGGCATTATGGGAATGGAACTCTTGCACTGTATGGGGCATTATGGTAGTAGAATTGCTGCACTTTATGGGAATGGAACTCCTGCATTTTATGCATAGCCCTGCTTCTCCTACAGTTATAAAAACTAACCAAGCATGTCCTATTCTAAGTTTGCTTGTCATTCCTTCTTCCACTTTTTATTGTCCACCATTTTCTGTCATCTTGCATTGCAGTAACAGGGTGGTAATGTGAGTAAAAATTTACCTTTGCTAGTGTCTACCCAGCATCACTATCATCTGCCTTGCTTCTTTTTACTGAGTTTCCCCCTCCAAAACTCTTAATGAGTGCAACTGTAACATCAGAAGGAGATTTTTTTTTTTTCTTGCAACCTCGTCGCAAAAGTCTGAAGTCCAACACGTACATAGACTGAGACCCCTGGTTTAGATGTATACAATAATTGGAAGTTTCTAAAATACTTTATTGATAACTTTTAAAATGGTTATGGTGTGTGTGTGCAAAAATCAAATGAGACTGTTAAAGTAATTGTTTAATTTTAAAATACTGTAGTTAGCATTTTTAAAATTTGCAATTACCCTTCCATTTTTTTTTTTATTTTTTTTTTTAGTGTTTTGTTTTAATGATTTAACTTTTAGTTTTAAACTTCTAATGGCCCTCTGGTTACCAGAGTAGAGAACTTGGTAAGCCAATGATTACAAGGTAAAAAACAGGGCCTTCACAGAAAGGCCAGTACATTATAATTCAAGACATAGATAAACTGGTGTTTGTGATTGCTGGAGTCTGACCTTTAAAGACTTGACTAGATGAAGCAAATTTATGCTCGACAAAATTTGATTTATGAGGTTTTAAGAACAATCTAAATGGGTACTGAAATAAAATTCTACAAAGAAGACTTTCTATTTGAAACCACTTGTGCGTCATTTTCTGGCATATACAGATAAATTTAATTCTATTTTATATTTACATATAATTTGTAAAAACTGCTTGTGTTTGAATTTCAAGATAGTGTGTGAATTTCTTGTGTTGTTTCTTCACTGCAAAACAAAATTCATGGTGTTAAACCACCCAATGCAGTTTTGTCCTAAAGGAATACTTACTGTTAATGGTAAATAAGTAATTTTTTTAAATTTTCCAATATCACTCCTTTCTCACAGAAGCCACTTTCTGTGCAGTAAATCAGTTGAAACCTCAGTAATTTGTTACCTGAATCGGAACCTTCCTGATGGCGAGCAGTTCTGTGAGTTTTCACACCTCAAAGTACCTGATTTTTCAAGATTCTCACACCTAAGTTGATGTTGAAGAAGTAGGTGAGAGAGGAAGGCCTTATGGAAGAGAGTTCTGCTAAAGTAATAACTAACATATAAGGCCTTATTGACTAAAGAATTAATGTACTTGCTGTTCACCTCGCTACAGTTTAAGTCAATGCGAGTACTCTTCTACTTATTTATGAAGCAGTGGATAGATTTGTCAAACAAGCGGACAGTAACGAAGGCTGTTGAATGCGTTGTGTTGTGTTATCAGTCAAATAGAAGCAGGATGTGAAATCATGCGAATTGATGTGAATTCCCCCAGTGACATGCAGTGACGTCATCTTCATCATATCCCACTATCTATATAAGTGAATAATACATTTATATGTCATCTTGTTCCTAGGTCATGTTTTCATTTGGTCACAGTCGCCATTGTCAGCTTTGAATAAACAGTCACCTTACGCCACACCAGAGCCCTGCCATCAACCCCCATTTCACCACTTTGATGTGGTGAAGTCAAATGGGTGAATTCGGAGCAGTATGCCTACTCAAATTCACTCCGACAGCCTTTTTTTTACTTGCTCAGTAACCAAAGTAGCTGTGCATGCACACACAATGTGCTCAATAAGATTGTGACTATCTCCCGAATAAGATGCATATTCTGCACATAGCAGAGTTTGCTCAATAACCGAACATGGGAAAGTAGTGATCAAATGTGAATTCAGAGCTATAAGTGACTATTCAACCTTTAGCCAACAAGGCCCATGGTGTTTTCGGTTGAAACTGATCGTTTCTTTGATTTAGATTTTGCTGTTTTCATTATGTATTCTTTTTTTCAAATAAAGCAACATATCTAATCAAAAACCATCCTCAACAAAGCCCAAATATGAGCACTATTTATCAGAAAAGCGTAGAGAAAATTCAGTGCACAACAACAGGAATAATCCATTGGACAAAACATTTTCCAAACATCCCAGTAGAAAACGTAATAAAATCCTCCTTAAAATCGAACAAAATACTTAACTATGTATTGTGATTTAACCTACAAAACTCTCCATTGGATCTACTGCACACTGCTAAAAAGATATAAAATGAGTCCAACTCCATCTCTGATAAGTGCACAAATACAGTTTCCGACTTGTATCATTGCCTATGGGAATGTGCAACTATTCACAACTACTGACAAGAAATCAGCATATACCGTCAAAACAAACTAAAATTGAAAATAAAACCAACTGCTGAATGGACAATATTTGGACTGACTCAACTCCCTTATAGCCAAAGAAGACAACACAAAATAGGTTTTGGAAGTATGGAACCCCTACATGAATACGCTTCCCAATGAAACTAAAAACATTCTAATGAAACAATTTCAATATACATTATTGTATACATCAAAAATCCCGATTGGTGACCCTCTTAACACATTTTTACATATTCACATTTATTATACATACAAACCAAAATTACAATGCATAACCTAAAATAATAATTATCAGATTGATATGTTAAGAAAATGAAAAAAACAAGGCAACGTAAAGAGCAACTATTTTCTCATTGTCAACCTGGCTGCTGATCAGCAGAATTTTCCTAACAAAACCAACAAATCACTAGAATGGGAGATACTTCTAGCAAGTTTTCTCATGCATTAACATAATGTCTGTGAAAACAAAGCCATTCTGAACATGTCTATTTTCATTTGAAGTTAAAGCCTTTGTCCATTTGCATGACTTTAATATAGTTGTTTCCTGTACAGCTCCAGTGGCTAAAGACCGCATATTTTATTTCTGTTTACATAATGGCCCAAAAATGTACCTCTATATGGGCTTTGTGGAGATTTCATAGGATCCCTGTTTGAATTCCAGTTATTTTTTGTTTAGGAAATATTGTTTTGCTGGTGACATAGTGGAAAAAAATCACAACTAATCAGCATATGTTTGGGACTAGCCTTTACACAACTCCCAGATTTCTTGTATTATCCACTTTCTTTTTACAATGTTTTATTGTGTAAAACACCTCTACAGTATATTGTTCATAGAAAAAGCTGAGACAGACCTGTCCTGTCAGAGCAATTAGACACTGGAAACTTTATCAACAGAGGCAACTGTTTTTACTGAGGTCTAGTAAAGCCATAGTGACCAATCCAAGGTTGGCTTTCATTCTTCTAACTCCCTGTTCCAGTGAAGGCTAACAATTGGTTTGTCCCAGTTGATTGATTTCTCTGCAGCATTCACCAGGAACACGTGTGTTTTAGAAGTTAAATGTATGAGGATTGAATTAACACACATCTGATTCTGTTCTCAGGCTTATACTGCTGAAGAAAACAAATTTCACAAGGAGTAAATGCTCCTTATTTAAGTGGATGCTGTACAAGTTATTTTTAAGAAAAAATATTTATACTGCCACAGTACATAAATGTATTGTTGAATTGCAGGATTCTTATTTTGTGCTACATGTTGTATATCACCTTTCCATTCAGTTCATGCCATTAAGTGAAAATGTAATGCTGTGTCTTGTCTTCTTCAGGTGAAGTCTGTAATAAACCTGCTTTTTGCAGCTTATACTGGGGACGTCTCTGCCCTCAGAAGGTAAGAGTAAACTATTCCAGAAGCTTCTTATTTTCTTTGTTTTCTTTATCAGGTAATAGAAATTTTAGGTTTTGAAATTAAGGTACAGATATTGTATTTAGTGATTTTCATTTGTTTTGAAATCTTTGGGATATTGAATTAGTTCTGGTCAACATTAAATTGCATGTCCAGTGGATACATCTGGTAGGACTAAACAAGGAAGGACTGCCAACAGAGGTCTAATTCGGACTTTCCTGAATTACCCCCTGTGTCTGACGCCATTCACTTCTTCATTATGGGAATCCACTGCTTAGTGAATAAGAAGTAGAAAAATTGCGACTGTCAAAATTCTCACTTTGATGAATAAGCCCTGTAATGTTTGATGTACTGCTCCAAAATCTTTAGGTAAAGAGAAGCAGTAACGTTTGTCGTTGTTTGAAAATCCTACATTGTTATGACAGATTTGATTAGACTCAACGAATGTTTCATTGTTCCCATTCATTCTCCTCTAATCCATTTCTTTGAAGATTTGCTTTGTCAGCAATGGATATGGAACAACGCGACTATGATTCTCGGACAGCTCTGCACGTTGCATCTGCTGAAGGTATCTTGTTTATTCCTCACTATAGAGTGGAAGATATTTAGAAATCTAGATAGTCAAGGGCCCTCACACACTGTCAGACAAATGAAGCCTCCTACCATAGCAGTGTATTTCTTTACCCACCCCAGGTAAAGTGAAACCTGTCTAGTTGCACTGCTCTGTGATCAGTAGCAGTGGTCAGTATTCAGAATCCCATGTATGACTGACTTACTGAACACTTTGCTTTGTTCAGCTAGATAGGTGCCCTATAGCAGCACTTACTATACAGTATCATTGGTAGCAGTTAATGCAGCTAGTACATGAGTAGGGAAGGGAGATTCATATATTACTCTCTAATAAGTCTGAATTGGATACAAATTGTAGATGTACTATTATTTCATCACTCCATAAACCTGACAATTCTATCAAATGTAAAATATTATTTACCAAAATCTAATTTTCCATAATGACACGGATTATCACACTCAACAGGGAGTCTTAAATGTGGTTCTTACATGTAAAAATGATGCCATATGGGCAGTGCGGTGGCTCAGTGGTTAGCATTGATGCCTTGCAGCACTAAGTTCTGGGTTCCTTCCTGGACTTCATCTGCATGGAGTTTGTATGTTCTCCCTGCACCTGCGTGGGTTTCCTATGGGCACTCCGGTTTCCTCCCACAATCCAAAAACATACTGCACAGGTTAATTGTGTATGTCTGAATAGGGAAATTAGATTGTAAGATCCATGCCTCAGGGACTGAAGTGAATCAGGAATCTCTGTAAAGTGCTGTGTAATATATCTGCGATATACAAATAAATAAATACAATTATAATTATTTTAAGCCATACCCCAAAGAAGAAGACCACACCTCCTACCATTAGATCAGTCTCTTAGTGCAGCCAATTTTAAGAGGTTTATTGCACATGACACATGCTTCAGGACAAGATAAAGAACACTAGGCAGAGCCAGTTCTACCGATGGGCAATGTGGGCGACTGCCCAGGGCACTGTCTCCCACATCGTCAATAGCTAAACTCACCTCCGCCAGCGTTCCAGCGACGCACCTCCTCTAAGTGTTTCTCCACAATGAGGTAAGTTGAATGTGACGGCGCTCCTTGGCTGCTTTGGGTCTTGTCAGCTGTATTCGGCAGTTGCCGGCAAGACCCGAAGCATCTAAGGAGCACCGTCTCGTTCAACTTACCTCATTGTGGAGAAGCGCTTAGAGGAGGTGCGTCACTGGAACACTGAAGGAGGTGAGTGGAGGGGCATGTGCCAGGAGGTTGTTGTGGTGTGCGGGGGGGGGGGGGGGGGG
>WMED01003404.1:0-21901 GCA_019650415.1 Pipa parva
TTTATTTTACCACATGGGCATAATTAAAATCAATCCACAATGCCTACGCGTTTCGCGCTGCCGTTGCGCTTAATCATTGCGCCATGATTAAGCGCAACGCCAGCGCAAAACGCGTAGGCATTGTGGATTGATTTTAATTATGCCCATGTGGTAAAATAAAGGATTTTTATTCAACCCGGTTGTGCTGGAGATTTTCTACTAGTTTCCCAGCATTATCCGATTAGAACGACAACTACACTTGATCTTAGCCAAAAGGCCGAGGAGCAATATGCCTTCGTATATGTTATCTGAACTTAGAATAGCCTAATTAAACCTAAACAACCAGTATATAGTTTACCAAGCTCCAGTTATCAGTTGTTATGTCACTTGTGTCAAGCAGTACAAGAAATCCATTTTGTGATTTTAGTACCACCCCCTCAGCCAGTTTCCTTTTATATGTTTGGAGTTTCCAGTGCATGAGCAACCCTAATTACAATTTAATAAAGTAGCAGTCAAGAAAATCCCTTTAACCAGTTATACTTGTAAATATTATATTGTAGAAATGTATACATATATGCCATTGCCAACAGTACCTATGAAAAAGGAAGAATTGTATTACTTCAGAGGGGAGGATATGAGATTTTTTTCACAGCCTTGCAAATGTCTCCCTTTTAAAGTAGGGTTGCGGGCATGTTTAATATTTCCAAAGAATTTTCTAAAAGTTTCTAGTTAAAGGAATGATCTGGTCAGTTTATATTATAGATCAGGGGTCCCACCTCATCCCTTTAAAACCAATCACACGTAAAATGCACATGCTGCAGTGCAGAGTCAAAAATTGGTAAAATGCATGCTGCAAGGCTGCTTAAAACAGTTGCACCTGTATCTAAACAGACTTCAAATTAGCACTGCATCATGTGCATTTTACATGTTTGGTTTTAAAGGGATGAGGTGACAACAATAATTATAGGTGTTCTGTTTTAAGGTACTTAATAGCATACCTGCTGGAATTTTCTTTTAAAGACATGAATGACAATAAATGAAAGGTTTCATAGATTAATCCCTTAAACACCAAAACATCTAAATTATCTATAGTTCCCTGTAATGAGAGGCTACAGACAATTTACTGGATACTGGAGCCTGCATTGCACACATTAATTAATCAGCCCTGTTGCAATGAGATTATTGGATTGTTGCGTCTAATTATGAGGAAAAACCTACAATGCACATTGACTGGAAGAGAAACAAACATTTTATTAGTTTATTTTTTATTTGCCTTTACTTTTAGATTTGACAGATATAAATTCTTTAGTTGGCTTATTCTGCCATAATCTCTAAATGTAAGGCTAGGTTCACACTAACATTTAAAGGAACAGTCTGAGAAAAAAACAAAACCTTTATTTATGTTAATTACTTTTACTAAATGCAATTTATTAATTGAAAAAATATTACATTTCTTACCTGTAAAGAAGTGCTGTACAGCAATTCCATGTTGCAGACTCCATCTACAGTCTTTGTCGGTGACTCTACGGCAGCTTGATTCTACGTGATCAACGCGTCCTTCCTGGATGATGTGCACGCTCTCCCATGTGACATAGGAAATGCCAATGCAGGGCTTCATTACCAGCACGGTTGGAGAGGACTGTGCATCTTAGAGGGATCGGATGAATCGGGACGCCGTAGAGTCGCTGCCAGAGACTGAAAATGGAGTCTGCAACACGGAATTGCTGTACAACACTTCTTTATAGGTAAGAAATGTTTGTTTTTTTTCTTTATAAATTAATAAAATGCATTTAATAAAAGTTAGTAATTAACATAAATGTGTTTTTTAAATTTTTTCCCAGACTGTTCCTTTAAATACGCTGCGCTTTAAAAAAAAAAAAAAAGCTGCATCCCGAATCCCTGTAGGACTTACCTTGGTCCGGCCACATTAGCGCAGAACGCGAGTGCACACATGCCAAAACCCTTGACATCACATTTCTGCTGGAGTATTTACGCTACGCAAAAAATGTTGCCAGATGGGAGGAGCTGGGAACGCAGAGGGAGCATTCACACTGTGTAGGATAAGTACAATAGAAAAGTGCGTCTAGAATATACGCCAAACTGAAATACGCAGTGTATTTTCTAGAAGAGCTTTTCTAAAAGCACAGCGCATATATGCGCTAGTGTGAACCTAGCCTTACACACCTACAGGAGCCAGGGTACTAGATGCATGTGCATTACCTTTATTTCAAAATAATATGGAGAGGCAGAGGTACCTTTATAGACATATGGGTCATTAGTCTCATAGGGCTACTATTGTAGTACTGTACATTTGAGCAATCAGATTGTTTAACAGGTTGATCAATTCTAGACTAAAATATATGTTCAGCTATACTTTAAATACATATCCTTACATTTTCAGAGCTTACTAAAAGATTCTTGAGGTGTCTGCAAAGTTATCACTACTTTTACTAATTGGTTCTTTTCATTTCAGTGGACATTTGATATTGATTGTAAAACAAAAGTGATCATATAGCCCAACCATATGCATTGCCTTATCTTTCTTATTAAGTAATTTGTTTTATTTCCTTTTATTGTTCTTCTTCTTCCCATCTAGTAGAATCATCCTTTATTTCAATCCTCTTTAAGCCACTGTCTAAGTAAATTTAGAGAATGTCTGTAGATAAGAACCTAAGGGTCCATCTGGTTTATGTATTCCCTAAGAGGATTCAGCTTTAAATGCTTCATCCACCTAAATACTCAGACCTTCTTGCTTCTACAATACATCCATGTCCTGCCATACACTACCCATTCTGATTTACTGGTTTCTAATATCTATGATATTTAACTTTTTATTCTCCTCTTAACTGTTTGTCAGCTTTCTAGATTTGTTAAAATAGTGTGCTTTCAATTTAGCAGTTTAAAACACTGCAATCAATAAAAATAGCTATACAGATGATTGTTTAACTTGAAATGTGGCTCATTCTCAGGGACACTTAGAAGCAAAGAGGTATCATTGACTGCTGCATTACAAAAAACAAAAGGAGAGTACCAGGTTATTTCAAAAAGTGGAGTAGCTACAGTTTGTTAGGGTGCCATGACATGTTTCGGGTAACAAAACCCTTTCTGACCGTAATAAACTGTGGCCTTGCTACTTCACCTTTTGAAACAACCTGATAACATCCTTTTGTTTTTTTGAATCTACTGACGTGTTTGGCAGGACATGTGGTTTTTATTGTGTTGTTTCCTACAGCTATATTGGAATGTTGTTTGCTCCTTTTACGTCAACTGTATTACAACACTGCAGCCAGAAATCATAATAATAGCTGAAAGCACTTTACCAATATTTTCTAGAGTCCTCTACTGGAAGGGATATTATTGCCAGAAAATGTGCTTTTATTTATTTTATTCTGTAAAGGTTCCAGACATTTGCATTTGCACACAGACTGATTTGCCTGCAAGCTTCTTTAACAGCAAAGCCGTTCAATCTCACTTTATGGCTGAGATAAAATGTTAAGGTTAAATGAGCAAATGTGATTTATTAGGAGACTTTAGTTTTTATTTAAAAGCATTCTCAGCTTTTTATATCCATTGAGATTGGTCTTAAACACCTGATTTTCACAAAAATGAAAACGTACAGGATGGGGCAGAAAGGATGCAAAATGAATAAATTGCTAATAAATGTACACAAAACTACTTAACATCCATTTATTTTTTTACATTAACACCATTTCATACGATATATTTCATAATTGGGAACATGTCACTAGAGCGGAATTTTTTTAGCAAAGGGGTAACAAAATGCTAGGCTGGAGACCTCTATGGGCACTTTGGTACCGGGCTGCATGGTGGTGATGTGCACACAGTAAGCAGCCGGCAACATGGTTAACCCACCCCCTCCGGTCCATCACCTTTTAAAAATTTAAAAAACAGAAAAAAAAACAGTTAAGTTGTCTGAGGGGAACATGAGAATACTGAAGTGATTCTTGGACCAAAACCTTAGGCTGCTCTGAAAGGTGAGGTACTTGATGGTCAGTCTATGCATGGCAGTTGTCATGGGCTCATGAAAGTTAATCTGTTCCATCTGGAACAGGAGAAGCTATAGTACTGCCTCTTTTTAAGATCTGTGTGTCTTCTCAGCTTACCACTTTAATTTTTCTTTGTTCCTTAAAAATAAGGGGGAAATAAATATTTATATAAATTAGCCCTGTCATAGGGTGAGTTTTTGCTACAGCATTGGACTGTCATCCAAGCAAATGAAATATAAATGTGTATATGGTTACTGTGCATATTTAGCCCACTCTTGAGTTTGGTGTCTATTTGCATACATGTAAAGTCTGATGGATTTACCCTATTGCCAAACTAGTTTCATAAAGGAAAAGATAAGCCCATTGCTTCTCTTTTTATGAAGGATAACCCCAGAATAAAATAAGCATAAATGATTCTGCCTAAAAGTGAGTAAACAAAAAAAGTTTGATCAGATACTTCAAAATCCATTGATCTTGTGACATTATGCCATTTTACACAGCATGCCTTTATTTTGTGATGTTTTTCAGGGACCAGTCCAATGTTCGGCGTATGCATACAGCTGTGAAACTAAATGAAGTCATCGTTAATAAGTCCCATGATGCAAAACTTGTTCTGCTCAACATGCCAGGACCCCCACGTAACCCACAGGGTGATGAGAACTGTATCCTTCTACAGAGTAAATGACATGTCAAAAAACAAAAAAAAAATTGAATAGAAGCAATGTGTAAGGAGTTTGTTTTTTTTTTCATTGCCAATCTATACAAGTACCATTACTACACAAAGGAGATTGAAACTAAATGATATAGTAGAGAAAATATGCATCGGGTAAAAGACTGAAATAGGACTCTTACTAGAAAGTATAGACCATTGTAAAGTGTTTTTTTTTGTTAAGATACGTAATGGCATATGTTCCCAAAAATACTAAGGGGGTTATTCACTAAGGTGCGAGTTAAACTGTCGAATTATCAAACAGCAGATTTCCATGGCAAATTCGCAACCGCAACAATTTTTAAAATTGTGACTGAGAATTTTCCATGGTAAAGTTGCGACTGCGACAATATTATCATTATAAAGATGTAACTGCGATTGTCTTTAGCTGGCAAATTCAAACCTATATGCAACAATTCAGACTTTATTGAATAAATCCCATACTGTAACAAATTTGAATGTTTATGGCAGAACATCATGAGTCAGAGATCCATAAAAATTGACCGGATGCATGTGATCAGTAGCAGTGGGATCTATTGCATCAGTAATAATGAGAAATAAGTATTTTAGTTTTAACAATGATCTGTAAATTGTTAATAGTTTTTACTGAGTTTCCTTAACTCCCCTGTTAGACATGGAATTTCTTGAAGTTCTTACTGAGGGCCTGGAGCGTGTACTGTTAGTGAGAGGAGGTGGCACAGAGGTCATCACTATTTACTCTTAAGCAAAGATACTCTTGTGCATTATTCAGGCTGGCACTGATGGAGACACCAAAATGTGCAAAGAAGAAGAGTTGGAGCAAGACCAAATATGTAACTGATTAGTTTATCTTCTCATTTCAGTGCAAAATCTCAGCTGTGCTGTCTTTCCCTATACTTTGTCTAAAGAAGGACTGAAACATACTATGTTTAATGCTAAAGGGAGTTACAGGAATGCTTCTGTTGCACAAAGTGACTTCTGATGTAAAATATATTTAGCAAGGCAGCTTGCCCAAACCCAACACCAATATGTTCGTATGTGTGCAGCAGTGTTAATACCTTTTTCCACTTGCAGTGCATGCTGTAGACAAGGATAGTTTCCTTACAATGAACATTTTTGAAAACTATGCAGGTTATAAATGTCCAATCTCTTTGGCAACTGCCATTGAATAAACAAATTAGCAGTTACACCATACAACATTATTGCTCATGTAAGCTGGCAAGTGTCTTACTGACAATGAGGGTGCACAAACAAGTTCTAAATTGGATGTACTAGCTTAGTTTTACCTTTATAAACATGAATTCATTTTATTAATTGCTCATTACTTGACCCATTTTATGCCAAAAATTTTTTGTAAGTCTGAGCTAGGCCACAACTATGACACCTTAGTGCTACTACAACACATTACTGTAAAATGTACACCTCTCCCCCCCCTCCCTTTTATATCTGCTGATACTAACTTTTCAAAACCCCATTGATGGAGACTACTAACACATGGAGAATTCTGTTGGAGGGAAGGAAAGGTGTGGACTACAGGAAATTAGTTGAGAAAGGCATGGCACTGCCACTTTAACAATTCCTGTATTTTCACAAGGGATGGACAACCCACTAGTTATTTAAATTGCACTAAAGATTTAATAGTGTATGAAAAATGAGCAGGTTTTAATTTATTTGTAAAGTGCATTGTTTCATGTGTTGCATTTGTCTTTTCTGATAATAAAAGGTCTCCAGTTCTTTGTTGTATTGCTGGAAAAAGTAAGTACACAAAGTACTGAAACTAGCAATAGTTGCAACAATAAGCATTCTGCCTTCTGCCTGGCCTTTTTCTATGGCTGGCACTAGAAACATTTTGTCTATGTATCTTGTTGGGAATGGGTACATGTTAAGTGATAGAAAAATGAATAAAAGTTTTATATGAATCCATATGTGATCAGTATGTGTTATTTAAAAAAAAAAAAAAAAAAAAAATTCGAAGCTTGATGGGCACATAATTTAATGTAATATTTTGTGAATGTACAAGTAAGATAAGTCTGAGATGCTCCAAACTTCAGTTCCGCTTCTAGTTTCTTGGAAAGACATGCTATCAAAATATAAGGCCCCCTCCTGTGTACTCCATTCTCTGTTAAAAAAAATAAAAATAATAATAAATTGCTAACCACCATAGTCAGATTAAAGTTTATTTTACAGTTACAAATAAATAATGCATAATAAGTTACTTTGGTCTTAAAACCCCAAACTTTAGGAAGCAATTAAAGCATATGACTTACCTCTGGTGGTTCAATAAATGCTAGCCAATCAGAGGCATGTGTTGGCAAAAGGCCCATTGACTGACACTTATAGACTGCTAATGCCAAACCTAAGAGATTGCCAATTAGGTAAACCAGGCCCTGGAGAAAACGCTGTCCAGAACTTTCCAAGAGCTTAAAGGCTGTATGAGAGAAGGGCAATACACAGAAATATTATTACAATACATAACTCAGGCTCTAAAAGGATGCAGACTTGAAGGTTTAATAACAAAACATAGCATAAGATACTAACAAACCTCCAGCACTCCAAATGAAGTAAAAAATCTTTTCCTTTGAGCCAGCATTAAAAGCAAAATCTTTAAAAGCAGAGACAGCACCAATAATAACAAATCATACCCCATATTCTCAAAACAGCTTATTAAAAAATGCAAAGAATACTGAATCCTTTATTACACTACTTATATTTTAAGATAAAACATAAAATAGTTATGTTGGCTGGCGAGAACTGCAGTATTCACAATGACAAAAAACTTAGAAGAGCGATATATATAAATACTTTCTGTAGTGCGACTTAATATTAAACAAGAAAATATTTCAGAATCCCAAATATATCCTAATATTTAAGCCACAAACATTTGTTTGAAGAAAACTGGTTCTCCTAGACCCCTTTCAAAAGGCTTTTTTTGCCTGCAATTTGCATAATAACACTTAAGTTGTGTGTTAAAGTTCAGAAGCAAAACTGTAGAGGAAGACAGCCAATCCATCCATTTGTATACAATGTTATAAATCTGTAATTCTAGCATCAGCACAGAAAGATCAGTCATCTAAGTAGTTGTTATCCTGTTCTACTTAAAGGTTAAGTAAACCCGGGCTACAAAGAAAGCTCTATTTACCTATTGTCAGGCAATATAACTATTAAGAAACTCCTGACTAACCTCTTAATTCAGTAGAGCTCAGTATCCCCCTGTAACTGCTTTCTCCCTCTGAAGCACTTCCTTGTATGGGAAGAGCAAGCATTTAACCATGCCCTCTACTCTCCGACTTCTCTCTGCACAGGTGGTTGGACAGGTCTTATCTGTGCATGCTCAAGTGTTGGGAACAGGCCTTTTTAGCTAAGGGGAGGGTTTTTCCCCACAAGAATGGCTCTCTGTATAGTGAGTGATGTCACTCAGGAGGCGGGGCTTATCAGCACTATACAGGAACAGCCATAGAAGAGCTGGGGGAGAGAACTGTTTAAACAAGAGGTAAGTACTACGGACCCCAAAATCGTTTTTACATTTTACCGTTTAAGTTGGCTTTCTATGTGTATACATGTCAGAAATAAAACTTTTTATCCAAATTTTCCATACCCTTTAATCCAACAACATTCTGTGGCTAGAGCCACACATGCAGTTAAAAATTCCCCCCTAGAAGTCTGTGGGCAAATATGTGCACCTGCATTAAGCATTGCTGCAGTGTGGTTTACCCCAACAATATTTATCTGGAGGCATTTGATGTTGTAAACACCACCACAGTTGTCGATAAGGCTTTTCTAGGGATGCATCAAAACATGTGGCCATTGACTAAAAATTGTGGCAACAAAGTATCAACTAGGAATACACCAAATCATTTTTGGATTTTGGCCTTCTATAAAACCAAAACTATCTACATAACAGCCTTTAGCATAATTATTAACAGTCTCCCTTCTGTGTCAGGGAATTTGCTTGCATAATAGTGAACTTGCAACAATTTGTCCATAGAAACTTGGCATGGCAGTTTTTTTTTGTTTTTTTTTTGCAATACCCATAAAAATGTCTTCTTTAAAGTTGAATTTCTAATTATTTATTTTAAAATGTGCTTCCATGGGACACTACATAAATATGCACTAAAGTTTCACAGAAAATAAAGAAGGTGTTTGTTTACCTAACAGATAAAAGATGACTGGGATACAA
Source organism: Pipa parva (assembly GCA_019650415.1). Classification (NCBI taxonomy): domain Eukaryota; kingdom Metazoa; phylum Chordata; class Amphibia; order Anura; family Pipidae; genus Pipa; species Pipa parva. The sequence continues at coordinate 8,852 of WMED01003404.1, forward strand.
ATCAGAAATGTAAAGATAAGAAAAACTGATATTCCAATCTAAATAAGACTTTTCTTTTTCTGGCGTTACTGGTCCTTAAAATACTATGGTGACCTGTCTTCTGGATCTTTACCTGTCTTCCACACTGGTGCTAGATTTTTTTTTTTTTACATGATTTCTGGCTGTGAAGACAGCAAGGAAAGAGAAAGTATAGAATAATGACTTGTAATTATGTGAGCAGGTCAAAATTAAAACTCAGGCAAATACAACAAACAGTTTAATACACTAGTATAAATGATTAAAAAAAAAAAAAAAAAAAGGATGGAGGATGAAATAGCTAGTAGTGAAACCTTGGATTGCCTAATGCAGTGATGCATTAGGCAAGAGGTGACACACTGATATGTTTTTGCTGTGCTCTCAGTAGGAGAGTTGCCCTGCCTACGGATGCTGATGGTGTTGGATATGGATTTTTCTCGAAGTGACACATCACCCATGTTATGTTCAGTTTTTTGACGAATTTTGACACATGAAGCTCAAAAGGTTGGCCATTACTGGCCTAATGTATACTTACTGGCTGGAGTTGCAAGTAATGCCTGAATGGGTCTCCACGCCATCATACACACCATCATAATGGGAAAAATGGAGATTGTGTTTCCAGCCATGTACATAATGAACAGGTTCATGGGTATCTGTTTAAGGGGTCCTAATGCAATGTCCCAACAACGCTGCAACAAAAAGAAGAATGCTGCTAGTAATGTCTTCAAAGTTCCTAATTAATTGCTTTAGAAATGTTCATATTTTATAGAGCATTGAGTCTGAAACACAAACTGCTCAGGCTTTAATATCTGTTTTTTAGCATAGTGGTCTTATTTAATGATAGCAAGTTTGAAGTCAACTAATTAGTGCTGAAGTAGGAAAACTCCTACACTTTAGCCTGAAGCCCAGTGGAAAGGTTTAAATATGCAAGTTCTAAACTTGCCTTTAAAATTAAAAAACAATGCCCCCTATGTCTTTATAATTACTATATATTTATTTTCTGGTGCATATCAAATATGAATCATCAAAATTCCCATTAAATACTCTGAAACTAGGGGAAGTTGTAACAGGGTAAAAGATGAAACAAAAAAGGGGTAAAAAAATCATGAATTTCACATAAAAAATAATGTACTCAGTAGGCAAAAGGTCAGTTTCACACTAGTGAGTTATTAGAAGAAGAAAATGGTCCAGCTTCTTGCCATGTGAATGAATGTCAAGATTGTTAATGGCATTTACATTTTGACACTCAAATACTGTTAAAGGAACAGTAACACCAGAAATGGTTAATTGATGTGGCACAAGACTGTCTACCTAAGCAGTTTTTTTCTGATGATATGAACACTGACACGGCAGGACTATTAGGACTACAAGAGATAGTTTTTGTATCTGTACTAATGGTGTGTGTGTTGGTTAAACAAACCCCACCCAGTTTTCTATTGAGCTCCCAATAATAAAAAGTGAGGAAAAGCCCCAAAAAACCCAGTTTTAAATATCATTTTCTAGACACCATTTACCATTTCTGTAAGCACATACTGAATATGTATATAGTGTCATCTGGGGAAAAGTTATTGTTGGTGTTACTATCCTTTTAAACCTTTATAAAAGGATTGTTTGCCAAAAGTAAGAGAAGCAGAGTCCAGTCTTGGTTATGAACCAAATACATAACTTCCATAGACTTTAAGGACATCTATAGCTATATGCTCTTATTCAGTAAACTTATTCCCTATTACCTTCTCCACTAGAATGTGGTCAGACTCTTGCACACTGGTGTCAGGAACCTGTTTATCTGAATAGCCCACTGGGTACATGTTATCTTGCAAACCTCCCCTTTCACCACGACCCCTTAAAGATAAGAGACAGAAGAAAAAAAAAACTCATCAAGCCTGTTTAGCAAGGAATAACTTACAATACATCTTTTAGCTTTCAAAGCACTTGACATTACTTATCCTCCTCCCCTCATAGAAGTAGTCACATGTTTATTGATATTGCTTCCTCTCATTAAAAAGAGTCAGATCCCTTACATTTTTTCATAAAGCCCATAATAAGGGCCAAGGCTAGTCAAATATCCAACAATATCAGTAAATGCAAACCACTGATGAATTGTACACACGGCCAATTCTTAAAAGGGCAGTATAGTATTTCAGTATGTTACTTTAAGCAGGGCTGGTTCTACCGATGGGAGATGGCCCAGGGCGCAATCTATTTGAAGGGGCACTGTCGCCCACCGCTAAACTTGACCTCCCTCCCGAGCCCCCCTGCCCCGCACCCCCCACTCACCTTCAACAGCGTTCCAGCGATGCACTGTCCTCCTCTAATGAGGTAAGTTGAATGCGATGGCGCTTCTTAGCTGCTTCGGGTCTTGTCAGTTATATTCAGCAGCTGCCGGCAAGACCCGAACATCTAAGGATCGCTGTCACATTCAACTTACCTCATTAAAGGAGGACTGTGCGTCCCTGGAATGCTGTTGGAGGTGAGTGGGGGATGCGGGGCAAGGTGGGGGGGTTGGGGAGGCCCAGGGCGCTAATAGGGCCAGGACCGCCCCTGACTTTAAGATTAAAATTTCTGTTGAAAAATGGCTGTTCTGTTTTTATCAACTGTGTGTTATGTTACCTGCTGCCACCAACTCCAAACTCAATGGCCCATTTAAAGCGTCTTCCTCTGTTGGCAACCAGGTTTGGTGGAACTGCCATTGCTACAACCTAAGTAGTAAAAAATTGGAAAAAAATTATTATGAGAAATAAATGACAAGCTCAGTTTCAACTACTAAATCACTTTTGTGTCCCTCCAGTTGCAAAATTTTGTAGATGGCAATCCCTGTATCAACATTTTCATGACTTATTGTGTTAAGGTATATACAAGGCCTGCTGCTGACTGAATAGCCATGCTGGAAATGAGGTGTGACTTTTAGGTGCAACATGAAAAATTTCTAAGACAGACAGCAAGATGAATATATTACTGGATTATATATTAATTGCTTTGCACAGCTCAGTGTTCATATAATTGCATTATGACTCAAAAAAGATAAGTATTTAGGGGCCCATTGAACAACAAATACAAAAGTATTCCTTTAAAAGTTTCTTGCAATTTGCCTTTCATTGGGCTACATCACCTATGCCTTCCGACATGGTGCTATCCGACACTGCCCACAGTGCAGGAAATCAGCAGCAGTTGGGATGTCAGTTCAGTAATACGCTGTTTGTAGTATCTCACAATTGGGTGGAACACTTCCCTACATTGTTAAGTCCCTTACTTCCGGGTTCATTATGTGTTGGAATGCATATGCGTTCCATTAGTCGGCGCCGGCTGTTGATTTAAATGGCCCCTCGCCGAGACTGGAATCCCTTTAAAGCGTTCGCTGATGTCCGCGTCTAGGACATCAGCGAGCGCATAACAGTATGTGCGAAGGATCCGGACCTCACTTCACACTATGTTGAATTCCCCCCTAATAGTGGACCTTATAGCTCAACTTTAAAATTATTCTTACATAGTACTGGTTAATTTATCCTTTAAGATGAATAAATGATAAATACAATTAAGATTTTTTTCTTCCTTGTGGAAGCAGCCATCTTCGTCTGTTTAAGTAAACAAACATCCTCCTAACTATTTTAAAGTGCCACAGAAAGCCCAATTTTGGGAGAGAAAAAACATAATTCAGTCAAAAGTGGTAAATAGCTTTGGTGGGGATAAATACAACAATACAGTTACATGTAACAGACAATCAGTTTCAACCATCTGAAACAAATTTAAGTGGAAAGACTAAACATGGCAGTTTGTTTTTATGTGCAAAAGAAAAAGATAGTATTTCCTATAGAACAAAGAGGAGAATTGTCCTTTGACCGTAGCTTGTGAAGAAGAGATCCGAAATGTTCGTCCCTTAGATTAGATACATTTAGCAGTTATTTACTGTACATTATTTCAGTCTTATCACTATGCTGTTGGAACTGGCCTTTGTCAATGTTCCCTACGCAATAACAAATGCCAGCTTGAATTTGAAGTACCCAGAACATCACAGCATCATCAATAATATGAGAACGATTAGGAAACATGGATAACTTATTGGATCGTCCAGCGAATTTATAAACAAAAATTCACAATTTTCACGGACAAAAAAAAAAAATTCTATTTTCTATGTACGGAAGCCATGAGAAATGTAGCTTTGCCCAAACCCGATGAGATTAAAAATAGCGTTTTATTTATTCGCAGACTGCACACAACAGCTCACCTTCTCTTCCCTAGCGGTTTTTCTACACACTCTCTGCCTATTGTCTTTTCCGGCGCATTCAGATGACGTCACAAGCGTCATGATTACCGGTAGTCCTGGGCTTTAGCTTATCGTGTGCAGCAGGTGTAGTTACCCACATAAACTGAAAGAATGACTAATCACCCTATTTCCTCCCCATCCTATAGTGAATGAGAAGGGCTTTACTGTTAGTTTCTCTTTCTTTTGAACCTCGTGGACGACTGACGTACTTTCTTTCTCTCTCTAGTTAGGGTTGCTGAGAATGAGCTATTTTATAGTCGGTAGGAGAGAGAGAATAAAGGAGAGTAGATCAGTCAGGGCTGTCTGTGCAGGAGTGAGTATAACTGTTACTTATCACTGGATAGTTAGTTAATGTGTGCTTTTATATTTAATAACAATGTCTGTGTAATCATGTATATTTTATTATCACCTCTCACACCTTTTAACCATTTGTATCTTGACAAAAGGCTCTGTCATCACCAGTGTCCTAAAATAATCTTTTTAATTACTAACTGACCCTCCTTGTCTAAGGTGAATTCATATGAAAAAAACTGCTAGAAATGAATAATAGTGATTCGTAGAGTTCCACAGAGAGAAGGAGCCTCAATAAACAAAACTGCATCTACCAAGACCCACCATAGCGATATGTATAAATACATATAATAAGCCTAAATAGCTGCTGAAGGATAAAATAGAATATAGAATTTACATATAAAAATCAGTGCTAGTGCTCCATATGGTAAGATTTCAGTTTGGTTTTGAAAGTGCAGAGGGAGTGTTACTGGAGGAGATGAAGGAGTATAGAATTCCATATGTATGGGGGCAGAAAGAGAAATGGGTTTAAGACGTGAAGGGACATTATTAGTGCGCAATATGCAAAGCTGATTTGTGAGGAGCGTAGTTGACATGGAGGAATATATGGGTATACAAGAGAGAAAATGTAGGAAGGGGCAACAGAGTAAAGTTCCTTAAATGTCAAAAGGAGAACACTGTAAATGATTTGTTTTCTTATGGGGAGCCATGGAGGTTGCGAGAAAGACTGTCACTTCTTAGGGGGAGAGAATTCTGGCAGCAGAATTTAAAATAGACTGGAGTGAGGAGAGGTGAGAAGCTGGATGGCCAGATAGAAGATCATTGCAGTAGTCCAAGTGGGATAGGATGAAAGCATGCACGAGGGTGTTAGCAGTAGCCTGAGAGAAAAAAGGGGCACATATTGACAATGTTACAGGTTTTAGCAGTGGAAGAGATTTGCTTAGAGAAGGAAAGAGCAGTGTCAAAAGTCACCCTAAGATAACATACTGAATTTACAGGGTTCATGATCACATTATCAACTAGAATGGAAAAATTAGGAGTAGGGCCAGGTTTGGGTGGAAAAACAATCAATTATATTTTAGTGAGATTTAATTTGAGCTGGTGCTTGGCCATCCAAGAGGAGATTGCTAGGAGACAGTTTGAGATTTAAGTCTGTATTTCAGGTGTTAGCATAGGAGTGGATAAGTAAATTTGGGTATCATCTGCATACAAGTGATACTGAAGAATAAATGAGTTGATAATATCACCCAATGAACGAGTGTACAGGGAGAACAGGATGGGACCAAGGACTGAGCTTTGAGGCACCTCCACCTTAAGTGGGACAGGAGAAGAGGAGTCATTAGCATGGGAGACAAAAAAGGAACAATCAGAAAGGTAGGAAGCCAGCCAAGATGCAGCTTGATTACAGACACAAACCACATGAAGAACTTGGATAAGTTTTATTATTATAAAATGTTTGTTGATTTTAGGTTCCTAAAATTGAGTGGTTACTAATGTTGAGCAATGCACATAATAAAATAATGTTTCTTGAGCAGCACTTAATTACAAATGTTGAGAAACATGTCTGGATGACTGTAAACATCTATGGGATATATATAAAAAACAGGCACACTTGACCAAAGGTAAAACAAAAATTACAGTGGAGTTTATTAATCAGCACTGATGAGAAAAGAAAAAAAAAACAGAAACAAAAACACACAGCTTTTCCTCAGCACAACTTAAACAGGATTTTTCTTCAGATAATAAAAAAAATAGTCTTCTTCATCCTAAATTGTCAATGTTCGAAAAAACTTTACCTTGAGGAAAATTGACAATTTGGGATTTTGTTGGCGGTTTATCCCAAGTGGACTGCAGGCTGGACTTTACAAGGACATTCCAGGTTTTTTCCAAACCCCTGTCCATTGTATGTAACATTCATCCACGTATTGCCATTGTTGCATGTTCATACTTGTGAAGGTTACATTAGGCTACACCATATAAAATACCATTAGGGCGCTGTACACTGGTGGCAATCCGTTAGATTGTCACATTCCACTCTTCTTCATCCTAACATCACATATTGTCATAAACAGGCTTATTTAAAGAAAAACAGTTTACCTAGAAGTGTAATGGGAGGAATCGCAGCCACACTGCAGTTCCTCTCAGCTCAGTAGACCTCTTTCCTCTCCCTAGCAACTCTTTTTCCCTCCTAATAAAGGACAGCTGAACGCTAAGAGGGAAAAACACTGGGATGGAGTATAGGACTGACCTTCCCTCCCATGCTCTTCAGCCACTCCTAAATACCGGTCCCAAAATCCACTTAAAAAAACAGACTAGGCAGTTTAATACTGCCAAGCATCATTTCTACCAGGATCTTATACCACTGCTACAATCAATCTCCGTGGCACATATATCCCATCCACAATCCTTCCAGTCACCTGCTTATATGACGTGTATTTTTTTCTTGTTAGCTAATTTTTGGATAGAATTTAGTTTCTATGAGCATAGTGACTGCTTTCTAACGTGCATGCAACTCATGTTGCCCTGGATTAGACAACAACAAAAGGAGAAAAAAAACAAATACAACAATATGACATTCAAAGGAAGGCATGGTGGAACAAGACGTATTCTGTGGATAAAGTCACCAGACTGGTAAGCTAAATACAGAAGAGCTGTCCAATTCTATTCCCAGCAAAGGACTGATTCTGCATTATATGTAAATGTAGTGGGGAATAGCCTATTCAAATTATTTATAAAATAATGACATTTTAAAACATAATGATATGTTTTTGTTATTTGCTTTGAAAGAAAAACTGTTTATATTACAAGTTGGATAACCTATCTTCAATATAAATTTTAGAAGTTCTTCATTAACTGTACTAAGAAAACTGATCTATTTTTCAGCATGTTGTAAGTCAGTAGTTCTCAAACTGAGAGGCACAATTTTAAATTAGGTGAGGCCCAAAATGGAACCTTATCTGGTAATGAAGATTTGGGGGGGAATTCACGATAGTGCGAAGTGAGGCGAAGGATACACACCTCACTTCGCACTATTGTGAATTTCCCTTGGTTTTGAGTAGTAACTCTGTCAAGCAGCATTTAATTCCTTACTGTGGTGTGATGCTTTTTCATGTTTTTTTTCTGTAACATTCTGCTGACTTATAAATAGCAGAGGTTTTTTTTTATATAATAACTGTATATCAGTTATTTTGGGGCTGATGTAAAGGTGCTCAAACCCTTTAATTCAACTGGACTAATACAGCCTAAGGGGGGAATTCACGATAGTCCGAAGTGAGGTGCGGAGGCAACTCTTTTGCTCTCGCTGAGACTGGAATCTCTTTAAAGCGCTTGCTGATGTCCACATGCAGGACATCAGCGAGCGCATATCAATCAGTCCGAGGTGAGGCGAACACTCCGCACCTCACATCGGACCATCCAGAATTCTCCCCTAAAGCAGTGTTCCAGTAGTAATGTAAAGCTGCATAAAATGATTCACATATTGTTGCAAATCTTAGCATTATCTGATAATCTGTTAAAAAATTGGTATTCTTAGGCTGGATAACCCCTTTAAACTGTGCCTGTAGCATACTCACAATTTGCCCATAATTTCAGCCAAAGCTATTTTATAAGTTCTTCATTAATTGTCCTGACCCATTTTTATTTCCATAATGATAATTTTGTTTAATGAAGCCCAAATTTATCTTGCATATTCACAATAAAGTCTTATTAGTGAGTCCATATTTTTAAATACAGGGATAATTTGATTGTTTTTAACTGCTGTATATTGACACCATATAGGGCTTACAGTACTGGTTCATATTACAAAATAAACCATGACTCTGAAATCGTTCATGCAAAACTCTTCTCTGATCATATGACTATACATGTGAATGTGTGGGTTTCTACTTCTTAAGGATGCAGGCAAAATGCAGACTCAGAACAGAATGTGCAAATTGTTAGAAAAATGGAAAAGTGGGAAAACAACATTTTGATTATATAATGATTTAACTATTCATTTGAACCCACAACAAATAAAATCATTAAGCACATATCAGTAGCCTTACAATGTACAGTCATTAACCCAACACCAACATTTTTACAGTAGTCAAGTGGGAGCAAGATTGTGCCATCAAAGAAGTCTAGAGACCAAATAATTAGGCAAGCCACAAAATATTAAGAAAACATTATAGGTGATATATACTGAAGTTAAAAAGATTTTTGACTAGATCATGAAAGAGAAAATCAATATTAGAAAAGAAAAGAGTAGCACATTACTAGTAGGTTAAACCACCATTAGTTCAATGTAGTTCTGTAACACTGGCATGTTTTGGACAGAGCTTTTCATCAAACTGATACAAAGACCACAAAGCCAGAATCCTAAATAGGTAAAAAAAAAAAAACCACTTCCTGCACATTATGATTTGTGTACAGACCAAATGGAAAAAAGTCCAATTGTAAGTCCTGACTCCTTCCTCTTTTTGAGAGTATATATTTTTCTGAAAGTGAGTAGTAGTTCTTGTAGTTTTCCCTACATAGATATTGGTACAAGGGCATTTTAGTAAATATACTACATTCTATGTAAGACAAGTTGCGTAGTGTTTAAAATTAATTTTTTTAGCTGATCTAGGATGATTGATAGGGTGATTCCTGGAATGATTGAGCTGCAGCAGACACAAGACATAAGAATGGGTGATTTGCTTACGAGGATTCTCCTCTAGAATAGTGATGCCCAACCTTTTTCTGCCTGGGAGCCATATAAATTTCCGAGACGCGTGTCACAGGCCGCTTCAAAGTATACAATATTCTAATTATAAAGACGTGACAGTAGCAGTCTATTGCGACTGTTTTTAGCTGGCGAATTCACATTTATACGCAACAATTTGGACTTCAGAATTTGGAGCGCGGGCCTTATAGCACAGCGTCACAGGCCAGATATGGCCCGCGGGCTGTAGGTTGGGCATCACTGCTCTAGAAGTTCACATGGACAAAGTATGTCCTATAGTGTACTTCCCCTTTTAAAATAGAATCTAGGCATATTACCAAAAAGGTGACCAACATCTTTGTCATTCAGGAAAATGGACCAAAATCGCTTAAATGTTATTTCAATAGGTTTACTGTTATTATGAAGCAGGTCTATCTATACTCTCTATCTGATTTTTAAAAGTAGCCTCTCTTGGTTCATTTTTTACAGTGTTAGCAATCGCTTTTAGTTTTGAATTTTTATAGCTGAGATTTAAACCTTGGACACAGTTCAGAGGCAGCTGCATCATATTATTATTATTATATTGTATTATATTATTATAATTGGGTATTATTAGAGGCAATTCTCCTAGCTTAGTGGTAGGCGAACTTTCAAAAGAGCCATTTTGCCCCTTCTTCCATTAAAGAAATATAGTCTGGAGCCACAAAATATAACACAGCTTAGAAACTTTTAAAAGTTTTAGGGGGTAATTTTTTTAAAGGGATTCCAGTCTCGGCGAGACCAAAAGAGTTGCCTTGTTGAGACTGGAATCCCTTTAAAATGTTCTCTGATGTCCTCGTGCAGGACATCAGCAAGCGCATAACACCATGTGCGAAGTGAGGCGAAGGATCCGGACCTCACTTCGCACAATGGTGAATTACCCCCTTAATCTTTTTTTTTTTAATTTTACCTGTTACAACAACAGAATACAACAAACAGAAGCAAAGAAAAGAAGAAACCAAAAATAAAATAATATATAAATAAAAATTAAATTGATAAATAACCCTTATTCTTTTTTTTTTATTTTGTCAATCAAGGCTGAAGGGAACCACAACAAAGAGGCTGAAGAGCTGCATGCTCTGGAACCATGGGTTGCTACTCCTGTCCTAGCTCTAAGTTATTGCCCTTTTAGGGATTGCTCTGATACTATGTGTGCAGTGATAGCTATTAATATGCAGCATGTTATTTTTATCAGTAGGTTTCCTGTACAAGTCTGTAACCAATGTACCTTTAATAATGCTCACTTTAACGTCCAGAAAAATTTAAAGATTTATAGTTATGTTCACATGTGAATTTAATGGTTTATGTGCCTATTTGCTTGATTAACCATATAAAGAAATGTTTCTAGTGGTCCATTCCATAAAATAAATACGTCATTTGCATATCTTGGGGATTTAAAGGTGAGTTTTAAATAGGAGATTGAAGGAAAAGTTATTTTTCTAATTTGTAAACAAACAAGTTAGCAAATGCAGCCCCCATTGATGTCCCTTAATGTTTGAATTAAAACACACCATTAAACCTAAAATAATTTTTGGAAGTACCATTGCAAGGCAGTCAAGGATAAAAAATATATGAGGTGGTGATCAAGAATTATTTTAAGTAAGGCCTTCTTCTATACACTTTATATCTTCCTCCTGAGGTATACAGACTTTCCACATGGATACTAAAAAGTATTGTTTCTTTGGACACTTCCTTAATGTTATCTATGTATTTAAGTCACAAATCATTTTTGTCTTTAAGGCAGGTAGGTATGGCTTTACCTAACGGTAGTAAATAAAAATCAGTAAATTTTGCAAGTGGCTCCAATACTAAGCCAATGCCTGACACGACTGGCAGTCCTGAAGGACAGTCAAGCATAGATTTATGTATTTTGGGGAGGAAATAGAAATATAAAGTACTGGTATACGAGGTGCACTTACTTTAAGATATTTTGCTGTATCAATATTTATTATACCATCCTCAAAACCCTAATCAATCAGCATATCAATATCATTCTTCTCTAGTTCTCTATTAAGCTCTATAATTCTGCCTCCTTTATTAGCTTTCCTTATTACTATGTTATTCTCCTTTTTTAGTGATTTTAATGCTGTTCGTTCTGCATTAGAAAGGATGGGGTGGGTATATTTGCTTTTTAGAGACCATAAACATTGTAAATGTTTGAATGTAGCATTTTCAAAAGCATTCTATATGGTTGGGACAAAGCAAAATGAAAATTCACAGTAAAACTGGGTGAAACGTATTGATTTTTTTTTTTTTTTACAGATAACAGCAAAACTGGTCCTCTTGCATCTTAATTGTTTTATGGCTCCTGTAGGTATGTGCTGTGCTGATATTGACATACCACATTTAAAGAGCTGATCTTATAGAAAGAATAATGCAGATGATCTGAGCAGTACTTTCCTGTTTTAAACAAACACATACATTTTTTTTTTATTTAACTAATATGGGAATAGTTGCATGAGCGGGATTATGTAGCGCTACAGCAGTGTTAAAGAGAGGGCAGGGGAGGGCACTGTCCAGGTGAAAAAAAACCATCCTGCATATGCAATTAAATGGTAAAATTGAGAAACCCCTCTGCCATATAATTTGCAATGCTGATTTAGAAATTGCAAAAAGGAAAAACGTACACTGGAGGGGAGCAGCAGAAAATGGCCTATAACATGAATGGCAGCACAGTGAAAGGGGAGGTTGGGGTCAGCACAGTATGGAGAAGTGGAGGGTTGGTGGGGGTGGGTCAGCACAGTATGGGATGGGGGGTAGCACAGTATACTCTAAAGCAGCTTCCGGCTTGCATAATCCATGACATACATAGAGCAGTGGAGGCCAAAAGTGTGGGCACGTGACAGCAGAGAATGATGTCACAGTGGGGACATACAGTGAGCACTACATGCTCTACACCACATGCACTACACAAATGCAGAGCCATTTCCACCTGGGACACAGATAGCTGCTCCTCCTCTGTTCTTTTATTGTGAGCACCATGCTTTTCCTAGATGAAAAGCATTGGGTGGCTTTTTTTAGTAAAAGGGTGGGTCCTAGGGCACATTTTCTCTGGTGGGCCCCAGTCTGACACTGCTGGCCTATTTGGATGTTCAATATACAAATAAGCTGCATGCTCTTCAGAAAGCCACCCATTAAGTACTTGTATCTAAATTTTTAAATGTTGGATCTCCTGGTGGATGAAGATAATAGATATCATTTGATAACATATTATGCATACTTTTGAACTTATTTTAATTTTACAATACCAGGCACCACCCTCGTAGGCTTAATAATAATGGATTTATCTTTCTCTAGCTCTTTAATGATCTGTGCTCCTGTGACGTAACCTTAGATTCATGCATCCATTTGAATTATATCTGTAGGCATGCTTACCTTGCCATAATTCACACACTTTGCAGAGTATGAATTTACACAAAAGCTGAAAATTAGGGCATTAACTATCTAGAACAGGGGTCTCAAACTCGCGGCCTGTGGGCCAACTGCGGCCCTAGGGACATGAGTTTGCGGCCCCCGGACCTGCGCTCCACCAGGCATTTTGTTCGCTGGTGGAGCGCTGGATCCAACACAGAGGGAGTCCTAGCTGACTCCCTCTGTGCAAAGAGAAGGGCTCCTGTGACCCGATCGGTCACAGTAGCCAATAGGAACCCAGGAGCGCATGTGATCAGCGCTTCCGGGTTCCTTCTCCTCTAATGTGCTGCTAGCAGCGGCAGCAACAGCAAGTGCTGCTGAACTCTGCCGGGGGTCAATAAAACTCCCCCAC
>WMED01003405.1:6122-22232 GCA_019650415.1 Pipa parva
TGGCTGGATTTGCCATGGATTTGGCTGCAACTAGTGCAGCTGCACTGGGGTGGGTGGGTGAGGGGGTCAGAAATTTTGGAATGGTTTGCCTTACTGTGCTCTGAATTGCCTGGTGATGCTGTCACCTGGTTCTGGTGTGCTGACTAACTAATATATTTCGGAGACTCCAGGACATAAAGGACTATCCCACTTACCTGTTGTTTGTAAATGCTGCTATGTGATACATTCTTTATTGAGAGGTGGTAGCTGGGAACTGTATCCCCTGGAGACACCTTGAGTAGACAATAGGTTCTAGGTAAATCGTAGCTACAGCAAGTGCTTTTTCCATCGGAGTACTTGTTTTTTCTTTGCTAGATTTTCTTTACCACCCCCCAGTTTTTCTGAGACTGCTTAGAATCCAGTTTTGAATCTGAATTGTCAAACAGCGCTGGCTCTAAAGACATTTCCTAAACTTTAATTTCTTGCCTGCATGACTACTGGGCCAGTTGACCGTACCCATCTGTAAACTGGAACCCCATACTTAAGAATAGATAGACATTAGCAAGGCACTCTTTCTGGAACAGCAAGTTAATTTTGTTGAGCTGAAAAGGCTGTTGGCCACTTAGGAATTTCCTCAAAGTTGCACTACCTGCACACAGAGTAAGTTATTCTTTGCCTGCTTAAGGTACCACCACAAGGTACCAGTAATGTAAAATTCACTTTGGTGGAAGGAAGGCTGGTTCTGTAAAGCAAGATGTAGCTTCAATCCACAGAGGATTTGTGCATTCGCAAGGTATTTGTATCGGATTACTGTCTCAGGGCTTTCTTTGGTTGCCTCATCCTTTGTCATGCTCATCAAGACCATGGACTAGGGCAGTGGTGGGCAAACTTATTAGCCAACTAAGCCAAATATCAAGAGTAAGTCGATAAAAATTTCTTTTGAGAGCCGAAATTTTTAAACTTAAACTATATAGGTAAATATATTGTTATTAGCTTAATTAGGGTACTCCTAAGATGGCTGAGCCGCGTCTCCTAACAGCAGCCTGTGAAAAGAGTCACACTGAAGGCTCGAAAGAGCCGCGGTTTGCCGACCGCTGGACTAGGGCAATGATGGCTTACCTATGACACGCTGAGACAATTTTTCTGACATGCTTCATAGTGCCGTTCTTGACATACTCTCATGTGGTCCCATAGCAAAAACTGCAACCATTTCCTATAGCATTGTAGTGACAATTATTCCAATGTCAAAACTGCGATTTCCCATGATAAATGTGGCCAAAAAATTTTGTCATAAAGTTGCGACTGCAACAGGATTTTGACATGTGGAGCTCAAAAGGTCAGCTATCACCGTACTAGGGGATCAGGGCAATCAAGGTGTTGAACAACTTGAGCAGCTTTCAGTGTCTTCCCAACATCAGTGCCCTCTTTGACCATTTCATAAGATATAATTTTTTTATAGACATGAGCTCCAACTCAGAGGCCTAAAGGGTTTTCCTCCTGGAAGGCAAAGTATCTCCGATTACTTAAGCTCTGATGCTGATCCTACAGTGGAAGCAGAGGGTCCCTAGTGGTCCCATACTGGCAGCCCCTAGATTGTGATTCAGATCCCTGTTAGATCATGATTTAAGGGATCTGATTGGAGGAGCTATAATGTCAATCATCATTTAGCCCCACCCAACCTCACTTGGCAAAGAAAAGGCAGGCTGACAGAGAAGATGACAAACTGTATAAAGGTATTAATTTTTTTAATATACATATATATTTACGAAAACATTTATTCATTAGTAGAACCTAAATTAGTATTGGTTTTGAGGTGACGGGTGCTCTTTAAATTTGAGGGCAGGAAAGCCAAATACCTTCTACAATGGGTTGATTTAGCTAAGCTCAGGTCAGTAACCTGTGGCTTTAACTGCCCTTTATCCCTTTCAGTGCCAGCGACGTCACTCTCACATTGTTGCATCGGCAACCGTTATGTGCCAGCCACGGGAGAGTCATGTTGCTAGCCCCCCTAGAAGCCAATGCTTCACCAGACATATGTTTTTTGGCGTTGGATAACTTAGATTGCCAAGGAGTGAGTCCTGGCCGACTCCCTCTGTGGTCAGAGGAGGGCTCCTGTGATCTGATTGGTCAAAGGAGCCAATAGGAACCCGGGAGTGCATGTAATCAGCGCTTCTGGGTCCTTCTCATTCGGCTGCCAGTAGCAGCAGCCTCAGCATGTACTGCTGATCTCTGCAGGTAGGAACAATAAAAAATTTTATTATGCCCCCACTTACCCCCTCCGATGACCATCAATGTCCCCATTATAATAATAAAAAAAACAAAAAACCCTAACTGTCCCACAGACCCCCAGTGGCCCCAGATTTCCCTCAGCCCTAAAATTTCCCATTAAAAAGGCACCATTGGCTTTGCAGAGCAGAGTCTTTACCTGCAAAAGCCCCAAGTTACCTCACAGAGCCACGTATTGCCTCACTGGCTCGTGTATTGCCCTGCTGACCTGCATATTTCCCCACAAAGGAGTTAATTGCCCCATAATACTGCACATAACCCAGTAGAGGTGCATATTTCCCCTCAAAGCCACTGATTGCCCTGCAGGGCCTTGTATTGCCCTGCAAAACCCCATATTGTCACCACAGAGGCTCCAATTGCCCCACAAAGCTGCAAATTGCCTGCAGACCCACAAAGTCCCAGGTCACCCACAGAGGCACCAATTGCCTTGCAAAGCCCACAGATTGCCTGCAAAACCACTGATTGCTCCACAAAGGTATCAATTGCCCCATAAAGCTACAAATTCATAGAGCTGTGTATTACCCCATAGAAGCACTGATTGCCTGCAGAGCTGTATATTGCACTGCTGACCTCCATATTGCCCCACAACTGTACATATTGCCCAGCAGAGCCGCATGTTGTTCAACAGAGCTTGCATTGCTCCATAAAGCCCCAGGTTAGCCCATAGAGGTGCCTATTGCCCTGTAAAGCCACAAATTGCTCCACATAGATGCTGATTCTCCCACAGGGCCATTGATTGCTCCACATAGTATCCACTCCTCTCTCAGGGATGCTGATTTCAGCACAGGGCCATGTCCCGCACTGCCCAGATTTCACCGCGGGACCACTGAGTGGCCCAGAAAGCTCCAGGTTGCTCCACAGTGGCACTGATGGCCAAGCAATACTTCAGATCCACTGATTTTCCTGCAGGGCCTCCTATTGCCCTGCCCTGCCTTAGATTGCCCCTCAGAGGTGCCGATTGCTCTTTGAAGCCAGTGATGGTACCACATTACCACCGTTTGCATGCAGGTCCCCCTATTGAGCTGAAATTCCCCTGATTGCCCTGCATAGCCACTGATTGGGCCGCAGTGGCACAAATTGCATCGTAGGGCAGCAGATTGCCCCAGAGATCTGAAAATTGCTTCTCAGAGCCACTGATGGTACTGCGAAGAAAATCCCATACAATTATGGTGAGTGGGATTTTCTTCGTATCTACAATATCAAAAGTGCGGAAGCAGGCACTTTCGTGTGGTTTGAGCGCAGGACCTTAAAAAGTGACTGTGGACAGTACATACAAGTAATCATAGGCGCTTCACAAAAGCATTGATTTACTTCATATTGTTCATTGCATTGTTTTTTACTGATGGTACTGCATTGCCATCAATTATCAGCCAAGCCACTTATGGTGCTGCATCACTATTGACACAGAGGCACCAACTTCTCCACAGGGCTACAGATTTCTCTGCAGA
Source organism: Pipa parva (assembly GCA_019650415.1). Classification (NCBI taxonomy): domain Eukaryota; kingdom Metazoa; phylum Chordata; class Amphibia; order Anura; family Pipidae; genus Pipa; species Pipa parva. Next base: position 9,836 of record WMED01003405.1, read on the forward strand.
GATGTTAATGGTACTGCAGTGCCGCAACTTCCTTTACAGAGCCCCTGATTTCCTCACATATCGGCCAGCACTGCCCCTGATTACCCAGCAGTTCTGCATATTGTCCTATAAAGCAGTCATTTGCCCACACTTTCCTTAACTGACCCGAAGAGACATGCCTTGTCCCATACTACCCCCGATTGTCCCACAGAGAGCCCACAGAGCTTTCATTTGCCCAAACTGCCCTAACTGACCCGCAGAGAAATGCATTTCCCCATACTATCCCTGATTTCCCCACAGAGCAGTAGCTTGCCCCATACTGCCTTAACTGCATTTTTATAAATTTTTCAGGAGATAGGCAGAAACTAGAGACCTTGACAGGGGCTTGCATCCAGAATTTTGTGTCCACAGCTACAAGCTTGGTATGCCTAGATAGCTGAAGGTGTGTAGTTTTAGGGAAGATATACTTTATGGCAGGAGTCTGCAACCTATGGCTCTTGAGCCAGATGTGGCTCATTTGATGGCTGAATCTGGCTCTTTGACTGTAACGAGCGGTGCTTACATCCAAGCACCACTCCTTACACTGTGCCGGCTAATCACTGGCAAGTGCTGTAGAGACAAAGCTCTCTCAGCGCTTTGGGATTTCTAGACAATTCAGAGCCACTGACGTCACCAGCTTCCGGGTTGGTAGCCAATCCAGAGCCATTGACATCACCTATGTGATGTAAGATATGACATCAGCGGCTCTGAATTCAAAAGGGCTAAGCATAGCCTCATGTATGTAGCTCTCAGCTGAAAAGGTTGCTTACCCCTGCTTTATGGGGTGTATTCCTCAGGAAAAGGGTTGTTTTTCCTAAAAAAATCTGCGTGGAGCATTTGACAACCATACCTTTATACGCACATATACATATGAAGTTTCAATATGATAAGGAGACATTACTCTTTCAATGTACTTTTTTTTTTTTTTTTTTTTTTTTTTTTTTCCCCCCCCCTAAAATATTGTAATGCACTCGTTTCAGTTATGGGTGTCTCCTGGGCAGGAAAGGGTGTCTACTCTTACATGTGTTGTATTGTTGTAATCCGGAGCAATGGGGCTTTTAGAAACAGTATAGGTTTTCCAAAAAAAATTAAAAAATTTTATTAGCTAAAAGAAAGCAACATTATAAATGAAAATATCAAATTAAAAAAAATAAATAAATATTTCACCCTAAATAATGAGCGAGGAAAAAAATGACAAAGGAAGATCTTGCGTGCTAAAGCCCAAAATCTGCTCAATAGAAACTATATAATTTTACTGGAAATTACAATGCTTTCCTTGCAGAAATCTTGGCAAAACACATGTAGTGCAAAATTCTTAAATTGCTTGGCAAAATGTGGTGAAGTTCAAAAAAAAAAAATTGGCTGGTGTCGAAAAATTTTAGAGCTGAATGATATTTTTCCCTCTAGGCAATTGAAGAGGAAGGAGGAGATCCAGATAACATTGAAATAACTGTCAGTGCTGATACTCCAAAGAAATCCTCCAAGAGTAAAGGTGTGTATTAAGAAAAAACATTTTTGCAATTTTTTGTCATAAATGTTTAAATATTTTAGTTTACTTGACTGTTAATTACTGATTATTTTTTGAATTATTATTATGGGACATAGCCAACAACTTAGTAATGCACTATTATACATACATTAGATTAGTTCGTGTTAGATCTCATGTCAGAGCCACAGTCTAAATTCCTTCACCATATAATGTGTGTGTATAAACATATGTAAAATTGGTAGTGTGATAACTCGACTGTATTTGAGGGAAGAGCTTAGCAAGTGTTCATTTTTTGGTTTTAAGATTAAAACTGCCCTGTCTTGCTCGCTCTCTCATCTAGATCTATATCCTTGTGGCTCCACTGTATTTCACAGAGCCAATGAAGAGTACACAACCTGGTGTGCTTCTGTAGGGAATGTAAGACTTCTGTTATTAATCCAAACACAGAATGTGGCAATCTTCTGTGTAAGTGGTCAGTAATGAGCAATACAATAACTTGTTGGTTCCGTGCAGTAATTATTAATTCCTAATCTGCTGTAGATTTCCCTAAATGATTTTTATTAAAGTAAATGTACAGTTTTTACTGAGCTTACTTGTTTAACATCCTTGTATTTGAGATTTGGGATATGCTGTAAATCCTTTCTACATGTTTGGATAAAGGAAAAATGTTCTTTTAGCAAATATAACTTATAGTATATGTTAGACCTATGCATATTTTATTTTCAGGCAGGAAACAAGAGGCTGATGAGTCTGGCTGTGAAGCATCTGTGGAGGAAGACTCTATCAAGGTTTGAAATTAGCTTTGCCCCATACAATTAAACAATAAAATGTATTTGTTTTGGGGGAGGGGGGGGGGCAAGGCTTTATTGACTAAAGGCCAAATAGTAGTGTATAGCTATGAATTCACGCTTGATCGCCACTTGTCCTGTCCACGTTCTCTGATGTGGCAAATGCACATCTAATTCGGGCAACTAAAATAGTCGCTGATTTACGGAGCTCTTATTACTTAACTTGCACGTGCATAGATACTTTGCGCATTTAGTCTGTCCGAGCTGTGAATTTGACAAGGTGTAGTGCTCTAAATTATCCAATTCGACTTCACCCCCAACAGAGCAGAGAATTTGGGGGGTTGTTTGAAGGCTCCGGGGTGACATAAGGCGACTTCAAACGTGACAGTGGCGATTGTGAATAAATTTGTCTACAACTAAACTTGAACTAGGGACAAGGTGACATAGAAATAGATGTAGTATTCACTTATACAGTTAGTTGGATATGGTGAGGATGGCATCTCTGCGCTTCACTGGGGGAATTCACACGACGATGCATCCTTCTATTTGACTGAGCTCACCACACTGCTCATGCTACTGCAACCGAAGCAGTACACTTGTTTGACATATCTATCCACAGTTTCATCAATAAGGAAAAGTGAATTTGCAACTATTTTGGCAATGTGACTTCAATTGTTGCAAAGTGATGTTGACAGGTGAATTCAGACTTTAGTCAATAAGGCCTTATATGTCTTAATGATGGCATATATACTGAATTGTCAACACAGATGTTTGTGTTCAAACTATCATCTTGACCAAAAATACTTTGCTAAAGCTCTGTTATTCAGGACTATAAATCCAGTCTGCCAATGGCTGTGCTTGGCTTGTGTATGTGGTCATTGGCAGAACATGTGTTGTATTGTTCAAACAGTCAGATCTGGAAATATAGACCAAATTTGACCACAGAATCTGTAGCCAAATTTACTAAATTTGGGAATTGAGCTTTTGGCCCAAATCAGGCAATCTATAACCACTTTCAAGGGAAACTGAAGGCACTAATTGTTGTTTAATTTATATTTGTTTCTTTTCAAAAGCCACTCCCCTTTCACCCACTTCCTTTGCAATATATCAGTTGCATTTACTTTAGTCAGTGGCTAGACTGACAAGTTTGAAATGCTTTTTTAAAAAAATACAGAACCAGCTTCTCCAAGGCATTTTGCAATGAGTAACTACGTAGGTTCACCAGCTTCTCCTCTCAGTAAAATGACTAGGATTTACAGTTGTTGGTACTACCTGTACACGTCAAAATGGAGTATTTTTTTTGTGTGTGGCTATTTTATGTGTGGTGCAGCATGTGGAATAAAACCCAAAGCTGTAGATGCAGTCTGTCTGAGAAGGAGGCACTGCTATAAAAATAATCACATTGAAAAGCTTATTTTCTCTTATAATTTTTTTCTGGGATTACTTGATGTTTGAGTAAACGATCTATAAATCTTTCTTCTATAAAAAGTAATAATAAATGCTATTTTAAGCACTTCTAAACTACAGTAAATGATTTTTTAACTTCCAATAACTTTTTAATCTATTTTCTCTTTAAAGATATGTGACCCACTCTAATATTATTTTAAGGGGTATGCATAGTGTTTTTGTGTGGATAACTAGAAATATAAGATCATTATACTTCACTAAATATATTTCTTTTGCCAAGCCAAAATGTTGTAGGAATGTGTTTTTCAGCCATTGGAATGGCCGTCTCTATAAACCAGGGGCTTACCTTTTCCCCTAAAATCCAAAACCACATTCCTTTGAATTGTTTAATGTTGCTGTTTTCACATTTGTGTGAAGTCTAAGCAATGCAACTTGTGACAGAAGACGATAGCTTGTATGTAAATCAATTCAATTATTGTTTCGCACCTGTATTCACATTCAAGCAGTGTGAAAGTGTCAGTACATGTGCCACAAAAACAATGGTATTTTACATGGAAGGAGATAAAGCAATTTAGTTATCCAATGTATTTTATTGGAGTAGCAAGTGATTTCTTTCTTCTTGCAGCAACCATAGAAAGTAGGGTGTTCGTCACTCTGTGTGATGTTTGTAGGTGCAATCTAAAGCAAATGTATAGTTATTCTGAAATTAATATTGCCTATTAAACCAATTTCACAATGTTGGTTATGTTCAAAGGATAATGAACTGGAATCTCAAGATGTAAGTGATCAAGAAGGAAATGATGACCTGAAGGACTCTGAGGAGAATGAAGAAGAAAGTGCTACTTTTGTTAATGTGTTATCCACTGAAGAGGAAAGTGAAATGAGGCAATCATCTCGTTCTGGCAACCGCCAAAGAGGCTCTGAGATGCAGGTAATAATAAAGAGTATAGTGTTGTGGTTTTTTTTTTTTTTTGTTTTTTTTTTTTTGTTTTGTTTTGTTTGTTTTCTGCTCATATTTGGCTATTTTGTAATACATGTGTATTAAATATAACCAGAATGTAACATGATAGATGTTTGATCAGTTCTGTCATCCCTAGGTATTTGCTTTTTAAATATTCTAGTTTAATTTGTTTTATATTATAAAAATGGCTAGTATGAATTTATACTACAGTGTTAAAGAGCAGGCACACTGAAATCCTGTGTTGGTCTAAGGCACCATTTTTGTGTAGCCACCACTGAAAACATTCTAATAAATAAAACTGAGGTTACGTTTAGACAGCGTTTTTCATAAAGATATGAGTCGTTCTGTAATACTATATTATATTGTGTATGTAAAAATGACAATTTTTTAGGATATTTAGACCCCTTATTAATGTGTGTATTTCAAATTCTCGAATATTGGGTTATTGTGTAATATGCTGGTGAAATAAAGAATTTTGATTAAGAGCTTCAATATATATATTTTTTTCTTTAGGCAGAAGAGGAGGAAGAAAAGAAAGGTAATTTCATAGACTGTGGTCCATTCTGAGTTTATGAATTCAGCTAAATATTTTAGTACTTTGTGGAATAATTTAAAACAGAAGGCAAAAAAAAAAAAAACTGCGACGTGGTCTTCCCAAAGACTTTTTATGAACTGTTATGTTTAATATTGTAAATATTTTTTGAAGGTAAGTTGTTTTGTTTTTATTTTTTTGTTTTATATTTTTTTTCTTTTTCTTTTTTACTTTTTTGTTTTTGTTTTGCTTTATTTTTTAACTGTGGAATACCACCTCTTATCAACTGTTAAGTGATCTAATGCCCTTAAATTTGGATCCATTATTAGTCTCAGTGTTACCAAGGAAGGACTACTTCACCTGGACATGAACTTTTTAATGGATTATAGAAATGCCCGTTTGGATTCATGGGAATATTCACTCTGAAGACATTTCTGGCAATTTGTCCATATGTGACACTAGTCTGAGTTGTGAGAGTGCAACTCTTCAAGAACTTGAATACATCTGAAATGTTTGAATCTCTTCAAGACAGATGCAAGAATAGAATAAATCTGATTTCAACACCATGTAAGACTTCTCCTTTTTATCCACTTTGAAGTTTCATGGATTCTGGACCTGGGTTTTCCATGAAATATCTAAATTTGTGTTGCAAGTTTGCTTCGGAAACGGTCTTGTCTTCATGGTTTATCCTATGTTTGGAGTTGGTCAGTGGGGACAGTATCCTGAAGACTATCTTGTGCACGAAGTACAGTCCTTGAAATTGGTTTATCTTGTAGTATGACTCCCCTCACACACTGTAAATACAAGAAGAACTTATTTAACTGCTCTGTTTGCATGAGACCTGGTAGGTCTTTCTCTTTGACTCTGAAGATTTCACGTGTTTGGAATAAATGATACAGACAGTCTGGAGCCTGGATGCATGAAGTTTTGAGTTTGCTATTAAGCAGTTATACCATGAAGATTGTCTACTTTAATTTTATTTTTACTTTTTTTTTTCTTTATTTTTTTAGAATTGTGTTGTTCCTAACCTACCTTCGACTGTTAACCAGATTTGTTTTTTCTAGGTCCTTCTACATTTTGAATTTGTTTAAACGTCTTATTTTGCCATGTTTATTCCTGTTAAATCCTCTTAGATATAACAGGTTCTGATGATGGTACACAAGAAATATCTAAACCTCTTCACTCAGGAGAGAATGAATCGGATCTGACAACCAAAGAAGAAATGGAAACTAGCACCTCCCTGAAAGAAGCAGAGGATGATAATGTGTCTGTCACAATCCAGGCTGAAGATGCTATCACGCTTGATTGTGATGGGGATGACCTCCTAGAAACAGGTAAAAATGTGAAAATTGCAGATTCGGAGGCAAGCAAGTCAAAAGATGAGCATGAGGTGATTGACCCTAAGGATGGCCTGGAGGATCAAAAGGATGTGATGTCCGATAACCAAAAAGATGACAAGAGAGAGAGTGGGAAAGGAGATTCACTTAAGAAGGAAGGCAGAGAAGGTTCAAAGAAAGCTGAATTTGGAGACAAAGATTCTCAGAAGAAAGGTCCCTCATCTTCAGGGGCTACTGGTCAAGCAAAGAGGTTTGTTTTTATATGTCAGTTCTTTACGATACTGATTACCAGCGTTCACTAAGATCACTCTACATTAAGGGGTAGCATCAAGAATATAAGTAGTCTTACTTTGAGTATGTATATACATTTTTCCTCACATAATTTCCCTTTTTTTTTTTTTTTTTTTTTTTTTTTTTAAATTTATTTTTTTTTAATTCAAGAGCTTCCTAGTATGTTCTACCAGTGCTATTATCAAATTGCCAGCGTTTTATTTTTATTTTTCCAAATTGAAAAGTTTCTAAAACTCCTTGGGATGATGGTAAGGATCAGCTGTCCGTTCTAAGAACACACAATGAAGTCAAGTCCCATTTGTTGAAATTGGGCGAAGATTACCATATGTGCACACTGAATAGAATTGTCAGAATCTAGACCTTCAGGCATCCTGGGGAAAATCATATCAAGAAACTTTCAGGGAATCAATTTGTTTCTCTAAGAAAGAAATCTGTCTTATCAAAGAATTCTAAGTACTGCCTTTATTGATTGTTTTTTTTTTTTTAGTAGAAACCAGGCATGTGATCAGTTGTTCATTTTATTTTCTTTAATTGCTTGCCTTTTGTAGTTCATCCAAGGACACTAAAGATAACAAAGCTGCTTCCAAAGATGATAAAGGTAATGTAGTTTCTGAAATTATACTGATTTTTGAAGCCTTTAACTGGTAATGGTTTCATATGTAATATATGTATTTTATAGTTTAAAAAAGAGAATCTTGTAGCAGAGAACAAGAATATCCTATGTTAAAGGAGAATTTATAGTAAGTTTTTATACTTACCTGATCGATCTGGCAGTAGTATACTAGGTGTGCTGCTGCTAGCTCAGCATTTATCTCATGATCCTCAGCCCAGGATTGTGAGATTAGTGTATCACTGCTCCAGCTCACTTCCTGGTTATGAATGTGATGTGGATTGTTGCAGAGTACCAGCCCCCATCCAGATTTTTGCTGAATTTAACAGACTGCACATGCAGACAGGAAAAAACTGATTTACTTACCCAATCCATCTAGTAACTGTGCATTTGGTGTACTGCTGCTAGATTGATCAGGTATGTAGGAAATTGACTATAGTTATCTTTTAAAGGAATACAAAATCTGGCAAATAAGTTTTCTATTAATTAGCCACCTAGTATTACATACAGCAAGTGCTGAAATGACACAGGTTTATGTTTACCGATTTTGCAGAATAATCATAGCAATTGCAGAAAAAAACGAGCATTTGAGAAGAGCTGTTAAGCTAATCTCAGCTCCTCCCCCTTAGTCAAAGGCTATGCACACTGAGGATGATTTTCCCCTCCTGAAGCCAATTAACATTTACTTAAGGAAATTTAATGCAGGGCAGCTCTGAGAGACTGAAAAAAAAATCTGCTTAGTAATTTAAATGCTGCACACAAGTAATAGTCTGGACGGAGTTAACAGGAGAAAGGACCAGGGTTAACTGAGGGCATCTGCCCCCATGTGCTTATTTTTTTCTTCGACTATTGCTATGATTATTCTGCAAAATCGGGAAACCTGAACCTGTCAGTTGAAAATTTGTACTTAATAGGTGACCAATAAATAGGAAGCACTTTTTTTTTTTTTTTCAGGCCCTTTAACAAAATTGAATTTCAGTGTATTTTAATTAAGACATAAGGTTGAATGGAGAGAATAGTCTAAAAAATGTCTAACGCGCTCAGCAGTTCGCCTCATATATTGTATGGTAATTGTGCATTATCTTGACAATATTGACAGTGTATTGCAGTGCTATTTTCTACCTTGCATATAATAGTAACAGTCTCAAAAGAGTTAGTGACACCTAAATATTAGGTTAAAATATTTGTTTTAATTTGTTCTTATTGCTGATTAATGTGTTAGGTAGGTTTGTGATTTCATACCATTTCTCATTCCCTAGGTGAGGAATATGAGTGAGCCATTTCAGTTTAAGCTTAGAGATCTTCTCATGTTGGTAGTTGCAAATAAAAAGTGGAGTGTCATGTCAAGCATGCATTACAAGCATGATTTATTTGAAAATATTTGTGTGAATGTATACTTGGAGTTGCTCCAGTATAAGAGCACTACCCTTTTGTAAATATTTTAGACATGTGCGTACGCATTTTGAGGTGTGGGGATAGTGACCATCCATGACTGGTACCTCTTGTGAGAGAAAATAGAGATGAGTGGTTATCATTAGCAAATATCCATATCTGTTGCTACTTTTTAAAGAAGTTTTAGCCGTTTTATAAAGCCTTAGCATGTATGGTATTTCCCACAAGTAGGGCTACTCAAATGGCTTAGCTTTGTCTAGTGAAATAATTATGCTTGTCAATATTAATATATTGGGATGGTAAATTTAATTGTAAATGTCTCTTAAATTTAATATCTGGGATTTCCTGACATGCATCCAGTCTGATCAAGATTAATAAGATGGGTAATTTGTAAAGTCTTTGGACAAATATTTTAGATATGATCTTTATTTCTCTCACAGATCTTGGGGGCACACAGACATAACCTTTTGGGGTAAAGCTTCCATCTCCACAGGGAGGACTTTAGAATGAAAAAACTGCTACAGCACTGCCTACAGTGGGGGAAAACCCACCCCTACGACTCAGATTTTATCCCTCCTAAAAGTTCCTCTGAGTCAGTTCTTTTCTAATGTCCTTTCCAGCAGGAGGTGCCAAATTTTTACTTCAAACAATTATCCTTTTATTATTATTTTAGCTAGAACCACCAGGCTACTTAAATGGGAACTATAGTAAGATTACATATTTACAAATGCAGTACTATACCTTAGTGGGAAGTATTTCTCCCCAGTAGTTGTTTCATGTGACCCAGAATGATTGATTAGGCAGCACTGATAAAACTACTGCATCAGGAAATGTGTGTGATGTGTACTGGCCATCTTTCCATGAAAAGGTACCCTCCCCCAGACATTGTTGCCCTACTTACTACTTAGCTCATGTGCACAAGCAAGATTTCCCTCTGTAATCTTCTATATTCCATCTTAATTTAAGCAGCCAAAAAGTCAGCACACTGCTTAACCAATAGCAGTCAGGCAGCTTTTTCTTTTCGTGTTGCCTGACTTGGGAGGGGGAGGAAAATGTCAGCTCTCAGGAAAACTAAGGGAACCAAACGGCATGCATTATTTCTTTTCTAAACTATTTTTTAACTAGTTGTGTCAGCAATTGGCTTAGTATAAAGGAGTTTTATATGTATGTGTGCAGTTATATCGGCACTACAGTTTCCCTTTAAGAAGCTTGTTAGGGGAGAGCATTCAATTGCCCTCCCTCCTTTCCATCAGCTTCCAACTTATTCCTTCTGAGGTTCAGAATGAAAAGGAACTCAGATTGGCATGCAATTAGCCCTCTCTTAAGAGGAATATGTATGTCTTCAACATCTGACTGACACATTGTCCCTCTTATAGGCATAGATATCAGCAACTTTCTGGTAAGTCTGCTTTTTAATGGGGCTGTGAGACATATACAAGTCTAAGGCTTTTTTATTTAACAGCTATCGATTTCAATACTGTTTTATCTGAGTAGTTTTAAATTTAGCTCTTTGTCCTTGCTTGCTCCTTCCCTCTCTCTTGCAATCCTGTCACTTATGGTTTCACAGTTTGCTTCACTTAATGGCACCGGACTTGCGCTTCAAGCTGACAGGACCCAGGCAGACATCATTCCTCTCCTCCTAAAGAAGATAACTTTACTTTTATCAGTTACATTGTGTTGCATGTAGGTTATAGTGCTTTTACTGAGGTTACTTTACACTTGCAGATTAATTTCTCCTCCATTGTTGGAGGACAGCATGTCAAAGCACAAACTTTTGCATATGAAAAAAAAAAGAGTGCCAAACCAAGCTAAAAGGGGGGTCGTGTTCAAGATTGCAACCTTTTTCAGTGAATGCATTCCACCAGACTCTGGACACTGCAGGTGCACACCCCTCGGACTCCTAGTGTGTCAGTACCTTGACGCAGTATATGTTCCCTGCCATCTTCTTCAAATTTTGAGCCGTTGTGGGCTTCACACCAGCTCAGTCACTACAGTCATTTTCTCTCCATTCTTTCTCTGCACTGTCTGATGGTAATAATCCCTCTCTAGAAGGAGGCCTTTACATGGTATCATACAAAGGAGAAGTTATTTCAGATTCATCCTTCAGAGCTTCCCAATCTGAAAGCTAGTCAGTTGAAACCTTCATAAAAGCAGTGATTGATTCTCTTCCTATAGAATAGACTCCATCTAAGGAGATTTCTAAGAAGAAACAAGTTGAAAACTTATTTCCCTGCACATGAACCTCTTAAACAGACAGTGACTTGTCAAAGTGTGCTACCATTCCACTTACAGATTCAGCTTCCCAAGGATTCCTCTGGTAGAATGGAAGCCTTTACTGGAAGTTATATTCTCTGCATCTGGTTCTCTACTCAAGCCCTGCTCTAGCGCAGCATGGGTTGCAAGAGCACTTTGAGACCTGGCTTTCCAACTTACTGGAAGCAATTGAGAATGGGACTGTAATAAACAGTATTTTCTGTGTTTCATCCTCCAATGAAAGCAGCATCATATGTTTCAGATGCGACTCTAGACTAGCTGCAAGAATTTCTTCAAATTCCATACCTGCCAAGTATGTTCTGTGGTTCAGAGCTTAGGCAACAGACCTTTCTTCTATGAAGTCACTCATTTCCATTCCTTTTGCAGGAAAATCTCTTTGGTTCTGAGTTGTAGAAATTCATTTCTCACATCACATGGGGTAAGAGCACTTTAATGCCGCAATTGTCCTCCTGCTTGTTTTGACCCAGCAGTCATGGGCACAAATGACAGTTAGAGGTAGATGGAAGGTCCTTAAAAAGATTTCTGGCTATCAGACTGCAAGCATAGGAAAAGCACCTCAAATGTGGTGGTTTCAAAAAGATCACCTGTACAGCGAGCCACACCAGAGAGGCAGTGGGAGGTTAGGAAGATAAACAAGTGGCTTAAGAACTGATGTAGTCATAGACAAAACATTATTTTGTAATATTTATCAATTGTTCCACATAAATTGTGGTACCTATATTCAAAAAGGGATCAAATTATGATCCTGAGAAGTAATAGACCTGTATGTTTGAGATGGTGAGTTGTAGGCTGGACGGGGGGGGGGGAAGTCACTAGATATTAAATGCTTTGAAATATGAATGGTATATGACACTGTGCCACATTAAAAGGCCGGTACAAAAAATGAGAATGCTTGTATTGGGGAAAAATGTACGTAAGTAGCTTAGTAATTGGCTCAGTGATAGAAAACAGTTGGTGGTTTTTAATGCTACATACTCACATTAGGTTGCTTTTAACTGTGGAGTACCACAGGGGTCAGTTTATGTCCCGCTTCTCTTCAATATATTTATACATGAATATAAAAATATTTTAAATGACCTTGTTGAGGGATTGCTTAGTAAAATTTAATTTTTTGTAGATACTAAACTGTGTAAAATAGTTATTTAAAAAAAGGATATAATTTTATTACAGATGTATCTAGATACATTGCAGGCTTGGGCAGAAAAGTGGCAAATGATGTTTAACACTGATGAATGTAAGGTTATACACTCACCGGCCACTTTATTAGGTACACCTTTCCAACTGCTCGTTAACACTTA
>WMED01003407.1:0-22226 GCA_019650415.1 Pipa parva
AGTTGTTCCGAAGTGAGGCGAACACGACGCGCCTCACTTCGGAGCTTCATGAATTCCCCCCTACAAGTTATGGGTACTGGATAACTGGAAGTGGGTTCCTGATCCATAAAATTATTCTGATCATTCAATGTAAGAACAATACAATTGATGGGTACTAGGAAACTGGATGTGAGTTCTTGATCCAGGGAATTATTCTGATTCATCAGTGTAGGAACATTACAAGTTATGGGTACAGGATAACTGGAAGTGGGATCTTGATCCAGGGAATTATTCTGATCCTTCAGTGTAAGAACATTACACATTATGGGTACTGGAGAATTGGAAGTGGGTTCTCTTGATCCAGAGAATTATTCTGATCCTTCATTGTAAGAACATTAGAAGTTATGGGCACTAGATAACTGGAGGTGGAATCTTGATCCAGGGAATTCCGCATGTCCTTAAGTGTAAGAACATTACAAGTTATGGGTATTAGACAACTGGAATTAAGATCTTTATTCAGGGATTTATTTTGATCCTTCAGTGTAAGAACATTACAAGATATGGGTACAGGATAACTGGAGGTTGGGCTTTGATCCAGGGAATTAGTTTGATTGAAAGAAAAATGAAGAAATGCTATGGAATCATTTGACTAATTACCTAATACAGGTAGACTGTTTTATTTCTTTTTTGAAAAAAAAAAAGTAGATTGAATTTCAAACTAAAATTTTGTCAGGCTTGGCACTAGCTATCACTGGGGCACAAAGTCTGAGAACTCACCAGGTCTTCACCTTTTAACCCTGCAAGGAGGTATGGGCATTGCTGCTGGGAGTTCCCAGTTTATGGCCCCTAGGGTATTTGTCCACTGGTGGTAAGGAAAAAGTGTTGTCTCCATACAGAGCAGAGAGTCGGAGGAGAGGAGTCCATCATAATGTTTGCCCCTTTTTACAAAAAATGTCCTGAAAATCGTGACACTCAGTAGGTAATGAGGACAAAAGTTCAGAGGAGAGAGAGATCTCCACCAAGGGTATTGCAGGGGAAACAGTACAGCACTTAGATCAGCAACCAGAGGACCAGTCAATAACTTGATTGTGCCACCAGTCTATCACAGGGTTATGCAACCTCAACCAAGGAAGGTCTAGCACAATAGGAGTGGACGGAATCCTAATGACCAAAAAGGATACTGTTTCTGTATGGTAATCTTCCAATGAAAGCTTCAGAGGTCTTGTAGTGGAAGAAACAAGAACCTCAGACAAAGGCTTTTCATCCAAAGCCAACACTTGTAGTGGAGTGGAGAGTGGCATGGTAGGGAAAAAATTTGCTTCAGCAAATGCAATGTCCTTAAAATTATCAGCTGCTCCTGAATTGATAAGAGCCACAGACTGAGGTAACAGAATGTGAGACGGTGTGAATTTTGAGAGGGTAAATGCTCCTGTGGGCTCAGGTGTCCTACCCTTGCCTAGACCTGGGAGTTTTCTGACTTCACCGGGCAAATACGGACAAAAGACCCTTTCCACCACAATATAAACAGAGATGGAAGCATGATGGTGGAGGTATTCTTCATATGAGAGACAGCTTGCAACAATTTGCATGTGTTTCTCTGTGATGGTAGAAATGGTAGTGCTTAAGTGAGAAGAACTGGGAGGACGTGACATTCCCTTAGGCGATTATCCACCTAGATACTGAGGGAGATCAATTCTTCCAGGAAAGTGGGAAGATCATGGGCTACTAGATCATCTTTTAGTTGGTCAGACAGACCTTGCCAGAGGGTGGCTACAAGCAATTCATTGTTTCAGTTGGTCTCTATGGCTCTATGGCTCAATAGCACAGAATGAAACAGAATGCTGGGCCTGCTTGATCTGCATCAGATGACAAGAGGCAACTGTGGTCCAACCAGACACATCAAACATACTGTATGTTGTTGTACTGAAATAAACTTTATTTAAACTTTATTTAACCACCACTGGGCCGTTACGCTCCCACAAGGGAGAAGCCCAGGCCAGGTCATCGTCTGCCAGCAGAAAAATAATGAACCCCAACTTAGCTCTTTCAGAATCAAAATGCGAAGGAAGGAACTTAAATGTAATCAAATATTGGTTGATAAAGTCTTTGCAGGAATTGGGATTGCCCGAAAACCTTGGAGGAGGTGAAGCAGGGAGTGAAGCAGGAGTAGATGCACTAGCCGGAAGCACTGGAGAATGACCAGACAATCGGGTGGAAATATAGTCCAAGACTTGAGCCATCCTGTTTTGATGGGAATCATAAGCGTCCATACGTCTAGCTAAAGCTAACAATTTTTCTTCAGGTATGGTAGTTACTGCAGCCTCGGTATGCTCCATGACCCAATTATACTGTCAGGGACCATAAGGCTAATGGTTGGGAGGTGAAGGAGATTGCAGCACAGAACCAGAGCAGACTTGGTGCAAGCTATCCCTAGGACATGGAGTCTAAGAAACCCCCGGGCCTTCACCTTTGAACGCTGCAAGGAGGTATGGGTTTTGCTGCTGGGAGTTCCCAGGTCTCGGCCCCTAGGGTAGCTATCCACTGATAGTAATGAAAAAGCGTAGTTCAGATACAGAGCAGAAGGTTGAGGCAGGCAGCAAACAGGGTAGTCAGAATCCGTAGCTGAGGTCAGGGCAGGCAGAAGGCAAGAAGTGTCCAAGAAACAGGCTGAGGTCATACACAGATAAACAGGAGCAAAGGTCAGAATCTCACCCACGAACAAACTAAGTAGCTCTATAATTAGGCACCAACAAACAGAACCAGCGGCATTATGAAGACAAAATGGTGGAAATATGATCACGAGGAAAATAACACAACAGAACCACGTTGGAATTATGCGACGGAACCACACAACCATTACGCAACTGCCATGACGCTAAAGGAGACTAGTAAGTCACATTCCTGACAAATTTTACTTAGTTGCTTCTGGTGATAGCAATGTCTGTTTTCCACTTTTTGATTTTTTGTGACAAATTTAAAAAAGGAAAAAGTCAGATAAAAACCATCTACACACTGAAGGTTGCAATTGGATATATTGGTTAATACCCCCATTAGGAGTGGTGAACAGCTTTCTGTTAAATTTCACTGAATACATTTGTTTAGGTAAATATATTTGGAATATACGTGGGAATCAATAAAGTACAAATCAAATTTCACAAAGGGCGAATAAAGGGGGGTAAAGGATTGATAAATCTGAAAACAAAAATTGATGAGATGGCAAGAAAGTCAAAATATGCCGAAAAATAAAAATAACTACTCAAGTTATTTAAAGTAGAACAAAAGTCTCCTAATAAATCACATTTGTGTATTTAGCCTGCATGCCAGCAACACAATAAACCCACAGTCTTGCCCTTCCAAGCCAATTACTTGATTATTTCTGCTTCCTCTGCATGCATTATTTTACTGAAAATACAGGGTCTCCCAGCCTAAACCGCTATATTATAAAGCCCTGGGCACTGGCACCTACAGAGCATGTGTGAAACCCAGAGTTTATGCCTCATTAATATTCACAGTTTAATGTACCATATGACATTTCCCAACCAGTCAAAAGCTGTGGGCAAGATTTATTAAAGTTAAATAGGTCAATTTTGCCTTTTTCGAGTTTATCAGATATAGTTAGGGGAGATCAATTCTTCTTTAAAGGAACACTACAGCCAAAAAAAAGAAAAAAAAGTGTTTATTTAAGCTAATTTAAATCTTTTAGTAAATACAATTTTTTATTGATTTTTTTTTTAAAGGAACATTTCTTACCTGTAAAGAAGTGCTGTCCATCACTTCCGTTTTGCATAACCCCTACTCAGACACTGCTGGCGACTCTACAGTGTCTGGATGAGGCGATCCGTCTGAGGAACGTGTTCCTCTGCAGCCGCTCTCCCAGTGACGTCCCGCATCTGCATTTTCTAGACGTCACATGGGAAAGCTTGACGTCATCAATGTGTTCTCCCTGGATGACATCATGCTCTTCCATGTGACTTCTATGAAACGCCGAAGCGGGGCTTCACTGGGTTAGTGGCTGCAGAGGAATGCACTCCTCAGAGGGATCGCCTCATCCGAAAAACTTGATAGAAAAGTTTCAATTGGTAAAAATTGATCAAAAAATACTGATCGGTTTTTACCAAACAGACAACCAATATAACTTTGCCCTAAGAATATGATATTGTTAGGACATGCACTATAACCATTTCCTACATAAATATACAATTTAATATTAAACATCAGCAAATAATGGTGAGAGACGTATAAATAAAATTGAAATAGTTACTGAGCCTAAACTGGAAACAAGTCAACATTATTATTTAGACTTCCACAAAGGTTCTAATTGAATTTCCCAGTATCTTGACTAATTTCCAGTGCAGTAGATCTGCTTAAAACCACATAAAAGTAAAGAGCGAACCTCTGCCAACTTCTGCACTAGCCTCAGCCAAGGCATTTAATTACTAATCTGCCACTTCCCTTCTGGCTTTTTATTGGCTTTATTCCAGCATAAGATCTGATTCCCAAGTGACCTTTGGGTTCTCATTCCATCACTGACAGCACAGAAAACAGAAAGGTCACAAAAACCATGTGCTGTTTTATTTAGCCTTTAGAATACATGAAGTGTATATTGTCACGCAGATAAAATAGGATACATAATATCCATGGTAATTCATAGGACTTTCACTTTTTCTAGTTCCTTGTTACCATGGACAAATCTGGGAGGGGTTGGAAGACATATATCAAAAGGTAAATTTGCTTGATAAACTATTTTATAACTATTTGGGCTTTATTGACTAAAGGGCGAATAGTCATGTAGAGGTCTGAATTCACATCTATTCGCCACTTCCCCATGTTCTCTTATTGAGCAAACTCTGCAAAGTGATGAATATGTGACCAAAGGTGCAAATGACTAGGTGAACTGCTCTGAATTCACCTGTTTGACTTCACTACTTCAGACTGGGGAATTGAGGGGCTGATGTCAGGGCTCCGGTGTGGCGTAAGGCGACTATTCATTCAAAAGTGACAGTGGTGGCTGCAATTACATGACAAAATGACCTAGGGACAAGGTGACATAGAAATAGAATATTCACAGAATACAGTTAGTGGGATATGGTGAGACTGACACTGTACTTCACTTGTCTAATTTGCCTCACTCTGCATAACTTCTCATCCTACTTCTGTCTGACTGATTACACCACACTATGCATCTGACAGCGATCTCCAATGTCTGACTGTTCTACAAGCCTATCCGCTGCATAGTCAATAAGGAGAAGTGAATTTGCAACTATTTTGTAGATGCTATTGGAATTGTAGCAAAGTGAATTTGACAGGTGAATTCACCCTTTACTCAATAAGGCCCCTTATCTCAAAATTGACTATATACTAGCAATACATATGAATTTTCATAAGAAAGGACAATGTTACCATTTTCTTTCGTTTGGTCATCTGTATATCATATGATATCATCACTGCTTTGAAACCGCATAGAAAAAAATTAAACACTAATATATGGGCAAAATGTATTAAAATAATAATATCGATATCGCACGGTTTTTATCGATATTGCGATATCGGAAGTTTTACTGATATCAATATTATCGATATTGTGATATCGGAAGTTTTACTGATATCGATATTATCGATATTGCGATATCGGAAGTTTTACTGATATCGATATTGCGATATCGGAAGTTTTACTGATATCGATATTACCGATATTGCGATATCGAATTTCGGCCAAACCATTGATTTCAATGGCAGAATGGCTGAAAAAATTAGATACAGTATATCGATATTGTTAAAATTTTGATATTGTGATATTGATATTACCGTTCGATATCACAATTTCGGTAATTTTACCGATTTTAATAAATTTCGCCCTAATTAATGTAAATTTTTTCCTTTTTTTGGATCGACGTAAATACCAATGAAAAGTAACCATTTTTCTCCAGGGTTTTAAGCAGTTTAATAAATGACAAAAGTAATCAGAGAATTACCAGCAGTTTATGTCATAAATTAAAAGTGAGGTAAATCAGCAGGATTCTATCTCCCAGATAGGTAGGCAACTGTAAAAAGACTCTTACCTGGAATGTTTATTATAAACACCATTTTTTTTTACCCCATATTGTGTTGTTCTTTACCAAATCTGGAGTTTTCTGCGCAGCTTAGAATTTTAGCTGATCGGGAAGTATGAGATTTCATATTTAAAGCTCAGTTTCACCCCGGGTTAATTCCCTTCTCAAAACACAACAGCTGGGACACTCCATTAAAATCATAATATCCCTCGCCATTCTGTTCATCTGAACACGTCTACCGTCATTTTAGAAACCGCTCTGCCGCTCTAACCAACCTTTTTACTCTTAAACCTTTTTTCCTACCAGGAAAGCAAAATGCTTAACAATCATAACTCAAACTTACTGTGGCCTCAAACACAAAGGCACAGCTGGTGCACGAATGAAATGTGAGCTGTCTCAGCGCAGGGGTTTACAATCTCTTATTAATGTATTATTATATGCATCAACATCTGCTGCTGGACAAAGGCCAAACAATTTAATTTTATCAGCTGAATCTCCAGGTCTAAGTGATAATCTGCTCCAGGTTTGTGGAACATGCACTTAATACTTGGCAGGGATCAGGCTGCGTCTGAGGAGCCCTCAGCTTGCGGACGCGCATCGCAGTTGTGGATTGGGGGGTTAATCATTTACTCTTTCCCTATTTCTGCATTCTTTTGTAAACCAGCATTCCATTGTAGGAAACTATTCAATGGAATTACTGTAAGCTGAACATCTGGAAATGCATCCTGGGAAGGAGAGAAAGGGATACTGTTGAGGCGGGGTTTCCTAACCAAAGGCCGCAACTTATTACCCATCCCTCTGAATCATAGATGGCGGCCATGTAAATTAACAAAAAAAGAAACAACAAATCGGTCAATCCAATTAAAATGCTATTTTATTATCTTATGTTGCTTAGAGGTAGATTGGTGTATTCCACTTTCCATTTCTATCTGTCATTTGAGTATGACTCTTCTTGACCAGTTCCCTCCAAGCTTCCCTGCTTCCCACAGCTAATGACAACTAATTGATATTTATTCCCATGTTCTCCCTGATGGTGTCCAGCCACTGACCATGCTGAGTAGCATCTCCTTTTCCATTAAATTTCCCTTTATCACCCATCCAAAATTAGTCAGTTTCTGCCTAGTTATCATGCCTTTAATGGACATCCCCGGGTTGATCTCTTGACACATGTACCTGTTAATAAGTGTACTCTTCCACTTGTGTAATGGTTAATTTATGTTTCAGTTCAGTTTTATACCTAAGTTGAAGATATTTTGGGTCTATGGCATCTAGTGCAATAAATCCCTGCTCATGGTAAGACAAGGTCAATAAAACTGTAAAAAGATGTAAAAAGAACAGGATATGATGTGGACTTCACCCCAAAAAAGTCTTTCCTTTTCCTCAGGAAGAGAGATTTTTTTTTTTATGGGGGGGGGGAATAAGCTCCACATTGCTTATTCACTGAAACCTAATGATGAAGGAACCTTTACAGTAACAATCTTTAGAACATTGTGACATGTTCAGGACTCTTTGAGGGTAACCTTGGGGTTTGGTGTTTGATCTATGATACAGCATAATGTTTTTTTTTTGTTTGTTCTCTGGTACATCAGAATGTTAGGGGGTAACTTAAAATTGTAATGAGGTCATTTATAACTACATAACCTGAAGTTTCAATGATATAGGTTTGGACTTTAATTAATGAGAACTACAGACACATTTGGATACAATTGACCAGAAAATGATCCATAATCTTCATAGCCTGAAGATATCCTAGTCTTCTTCTGAACTGTGGAATCCATCTGAAGGGAAAAGGACCTTTCCAATCAACCGATGAAAACTTATGATTCTGAAAGGTCAGCATTTAATGTTGAGGGTCAAATCTGCAGTTACCTTTAACTTGATGCAATCTAGTTATAATGTAACCATCCAAGTGAGCGCCTGGAGTACCAGCCACTTCCAAGTAAAACCATCATTAATGTACTGCCAAAAAAATCCAGTTTGAAATTTCACCTTCGGTTTGACAAGTTTCATGGAGACTTGCATGCTGTGCAGGCTTTTATTAATTGAATTGGTTAATTAGGTCCCAGAAGCCTAGCTATTTATGAGATCCTGCCATACATAGGCTCACTTCTTATTCCAGTTAAAATTAAAGGAGCTCATACACACAAAGAACTTGAACAGAACCTCTTCTGTACTGTTACTCAATCTGCATGGGTTGTTTTCCTTTTAATTTCTGTTCCTACCAAATGTTCCCGCCTCCTCAATGAATCTTTTTTTTTTTGGGGGGGGGGGTTGTATTTAGGAAAGATGGATTAAATTTGAGGCTACTGTAATGCGTTCTTTAGTTAACGGATCTGATTGAGGGAAAGTAATTTTCCCCTGTGTTTGACCTCTAAACTGTAAAGGTTGTGCATTTCCGTGGGACTGCTGTGGGGAACATAAATACCCCCTAAGGGCCTTGCCAGCAAGTTTAAGAAGTTTATATTCTGTTCCGCATTAAGTTTCCATAAGGAAAACATTAGATTTGTAATAAAACCCTTATTTAAAGGATTAAGATTGTGTTATCTCTGCAGCAGTAAAAGGACAAGTGGTGCAATCCATTCTGGCTCACAGAATTGGTTTTGATCCAACCGCACCTGCAATTTTTAATTCGTCCTCGGATACAGTTATCCAGATCCACTAAACTATTAGCCTAATTCTTCATGGAAAAACAACTAAATCCTGACTGCCAAACAGCAAATTGCTAAAAAGAAAAGAAAATGCATACGAGTTATGTTTACAAAGACTATTTTGATCTTTTTGCCATTTTCACAGTAAATTTCCATTTTGCTGTTTTTTTCAAGTCCTTTGATTTATGTAATGTCTCTAACAAAATTTTGATGAAAAAAAATTGTGAGTGATAAATAACAGTCAGTTGACAGGAGCGCACTTTGCAGTGTTTTTCAATAATGTTCTCCTTCCATTTCAGACCTTATTGAATAAAGACCAAATAGTTGCTTATAGCTGTGAATTCTCATCCATTCGCTACTGTCCCATGTTTGCTTATTGATCAAACTCTGCGATGTGATGAAACGTGGCCAATTCGAGCAACTACGATAGTCGTGATCTTACAAAGCACTTTGCATCACGTTGAAGCACGGGTACTTCTACTATTGACTAAGTGGAGAAGCGTGTGGAAGGAGTAAATGCGATAAGGTGTAGAATTCCAAAGATAAGGGGCAGCAAGAGAGAGAAAGGTTTAAGACGAGAATGGGCAGTATTAGTGATGGGTTCCAGAAGAATGTTTCCTTGTGAAGACTAGAGTTGACGCAGGGGCAGTTCTGGCTATATTGCTGCCCTGGGCGAACCACCCTTTGACCCCCCCATGCACACCCCCCTCTTTCTGACCTAAACTCCAGCAATGCACTTCCTCTCAGCATTTATCCACAGTGAAGTAAGTTGAATGGGACGGTGCTGCCAAATCCACAGCGAATAGAGCCGAGAAGACCTAAAGCAGCCAAGGAGCGCTGTTGCATTCCACTTACCTCATTGTGGAGAAGCACTTAGAGGAGGTGCACCCTGGAACGCTGGAGGAGGTGAATTTAGCTATGGGTGAAATCGCCCCTCAAATAGATTGCGCCCTGGGCAGTCGCCCACATCGCCCATAACTAAAACCGGCCCTGAGTTGACATCTAGGTATATACCAGCAAACAAGGGAAGATATGTAGGGAAAGGAAACAGTGCTTTAAATGTCAAAAGTAGAACACTGTAGATAATACGTTTATTAACTGGGAGTCAAAGAGCAAAGTGGAGATGGGAGGGAGACTTCTGGAGGGAGAGATTATTCTAGCAGCAGAATTTAGAATAGACTGGAGCAGTTAGAAGGGCATTGCAGTAGTCTAAGTGGGATAAGACAAGAGCACAATTGAGGGTGTTAGCAGTGGCCTGAGAGAGAAATGGAAGGATCTTGGCAATGTTACAAAGGTATTGTTCAACAAGACTATTCACCGCTTAGTCATTAATGAGAGGTGAATTTGCGACTATTATGGCAATGTGACTTGAATTGTAGCGAAGTAAATTTGACAGGTAAATTAACCCTTTAGCCAATCAGCCCTCTAGAGCATTGGTTCTTAACCGGGGTTCCATAGAACCCTAGGGGTTCGGTGAGTCGGTCTCAGGGGTTTGGTGGAGCCTCCGCCACGAGGTCAAGACACAGAGGTCAAGTGATTTATCACTAAAGAAGGGTTCGGTGAATGTGCATATGAAACTGGTAAGTTCGGTACCTCAAACAAGGTTAAGAACCACTGCTCTAGAGTGATATCAATATGCTTTTCCAATGGGAATTCTTGTAGAAAAATTAAAATTCAATTAAAAAAAATAACCAAAACACCATTTCTTCAGTTGTAACAACTTGAAAATCTTTTTGAATTTTATAAATACCCCCCATTTTGTCACATAAATGAATTGGATATAATTGATTTTGATCGGGGGAAAAACGAAATCAGTTAGAAAAATAATGCAGAAGAATTTTAAAGAGTGTAAATCTACAGTATAATTTCCATGAAACTGTAGCGTCGTTATTTGCAGTTATGTAACAAGATTCGGGGAATATTTAAATAAAAATATTTAGTAATTAGAGGCCCAGGAAGCTTCTTTTTTAAAGAGATGATTTCATAAGGCCATGCAAGCGAGTGATCACACACATACTGGGGGATAGTTACAGAAATGAAAATGTTTATTGATTAGTTAATGCGAGAAACAGTCTATTTTTATCCATATCGCTGGTTTCCCCTATTTACTAAACTGTTCGAAGACAATTTTATTGCCCAAAAGTGTTAAGTGTTCCCCTTCATCAGACTGGACTAACCCATTATTCCCTATGGCAGTGGTGGCAAACCTTCTCGGCACTGAGTGCCAATCATGATGTCACTCATCAGTGGCTGCCCCCGAAGTGCAGGCGCTGATGAGTGATGTCTTTGTGACTGTGTCGGGGCAGAGCTCTGGTCGTGGCTATCCTATTTAGATCCAGTATGTTGAAGGA
Source organism: Pipa parva (assembly GCA_019650415.1). Classification (NCBI taxonomy): domain Eukaryota; kingdom Metazoa; phylum Chordata; class Amphibia; order Anura; family Pipidae; genus Pipa; species Pipa parva. Next base: position 11,029 of record WMED01003407.1, read on the forward strand.
GCACTAGCTAGTTCACTCGCTGCTAGGATCTAGTGGTTAGAACAGCAGTGGAGAATGGCACGCATGCCCACAGAGAGGGCTCTGAGTGCCCACTTTGGCATGCATGCCATAGGCTCTATGCGTGCCCTATGGAGTTGGTCCTGGCTGTCACTTACCCACAGTCAGTAAAGTGGATCTCACTCTGTAATGGAAAGTGGAACTAATAGAAAAATACTGCAAAGTGTCCCCCTGGCAACCCATCTGTATTTATCCATAACCATTTAATTTGATGGGGAAATAATTTTATTGATTCTTTATAGATTGGAATCGAAATGAAAACAGCAAAACAGTTTGAAACTAATCTATATGGTGGAAATGGTCTTAGTTATCTTATTTGAGGATGTGCGGCAATATTCCCAGTGTATTATGACATCACTTCCAGTAAAGAAAAGCTTTTGGCTGTCAGCATCTGTTGATGTCTCATTAGGGGGTGGCTGCTAAATTCAAACAAATGTTAAAGGGACACTAAAGCCTGTAAATAAAGACCTTTCTATTTACAGTATTGGCCACCTAGTATTAAGTAGAACAAGTATTAAAATGACAGGCATATGTTACTGATTTTGCAGAATAGTCATAGCAATAGAAGAAACAACAAGCACTTGTCAGCTAATACTAGCCCCTCCTGTGATCTCTGTGCAGGCTGGTACTTATGTGCAGTATATAAATTTTTAAGCAGCTTTTGACTCTGAGCTGGTTTAGGCTGATTTTCTCTAGTTTTTCAGTTATTTTCAGGCTTTAGTGTAAAAAAACAATGGCTATATCCAACAACATATTTCAGAACTTGAAGGGGACCAGTCACCTTGGGTGGGAATCAGTAAATCAGTTGAGCTGAGTGCTACTGTACCTGTTAAGAGGCATTGTAAGGCTATTCATCTATAATTCTATGTGTTAACAGCATCTCCATATGGCTGAAGGTAAATTCACTGTCTTATCTTGAGTTATCTACCAATCATTTAGCTGCAAATTTTATCTCATCCCAAAAAGTAGAATGATAATGTTAGGCATCTAAACCACGCATTCATTGTGGTTAAACAAGGTATCCACCACGTAGTCTTTTGTATATCTCTCTACAGCGCTGGCCCAGGATATTGTTGTTAAAAGTGAAATTTTGACAGCTTGCTTAGGATTCTAAACCCTGAACAAGGTGGATACTGCAGACAATGGAATGGGCCAGACCACAGTTCTCCTGTTGGGGAACTGAGCTGCCCATTCTAGCGTAATTACTATGTACACCATGGCATATCAATAACAGATGCTAACAAACCATCACTGGGGAAAATTGTTTTAAAGTTGCAACGAAAATGGATCAAAAAGAACCAAAACTGTATTGCAACTGGTGAAGATAACGGGGAATTTGAATTAAAATGGTAAAATCTCTTCCATTTTCAAATTTTCTTTAATCTGACTTTTTATTTTATATTTTTGATAATAATTTAAATAATTTAAAAAACATATTTGGGCAAGAAAAAAAAAACTGAAGGGGGAAAAGCAGTTATTTGACCTTTGCAGTTATTTGCAGTTTCTCTAAACTGGAAATGTGCAGTGCCTTGGAAGACATGTTTGGAGGCTGGGAACTTCATCAACATGTCTCTAATGGTAACTTCAGCTGCACTAACAGCCTCGTTAACTAAAATCCGAATAGTCATGTAGAGCTGTGAATCTGAGTCTTTTTGCCACTTCCCCATGTTCGCTTACAGAACAAAGTTTGCAAAGTGGTGAATTCAGGCGACGACTCAAATCATGATCTTATGGAGCTCTTTGCATCACTTTGCGTGCGCGTGCATAGGTACTTCTACTATTAACTAAGCAGAGGAGTGATGCAAATGCAATTAGATGAACTGTTATGAATTCACCTGTTTAACTTCTCAGTTCAGACTGGCGAACTGGGGGGTTGATGACAGGGTTCTATTGTTGCGTAAGGTGACTATTCATTCAAAAGGGACAATGGTGACTGCGACTAAGTGACAACATGACCTAGGGACAAGGTGACATAGAAATAGAATATTTACAGAATACAGTTAGTGGGATATGGTGAGACTGACGTCACTGCCCTTCACTTATCGTATTCGCCTCACTCTGCATGACTTCTCATCCAGCTTCTATCTGCCTGACTACACCACACTACGCATGTCACAGCATATTCTCCACTTAGTCAATACTGAGAAGTAAATTCATGATGCAAATCAAATTATAGCAAAGTGAATTTGCACTTTAGTCAATGAGACTCACAATGAAGGAACAGAAATGTATGTATTCCACACATAGCTCAACCTTCCATTCTCACCATTTGTTTGACGTTATTTCATTTTAACCACTTTACATATTTATAATTTTGTCCTGTATTCACAATAAAACTTGTCCATTAAACTGAAAGGCAGGTTTTAAATGAAATGATTGTAAGCTTTGCCTTGCAAATTAATTTAAAGGTGTACTTTTCCTTTTTTGCAGATGTTCATACTTTTCTTAATTGCTTCTAAGCCATAGTGTTAAATAGTAATTATTATGAATATTTGATCAGTGTTCTGTTTTAAAGGGGAAGTTCTGGATCACAAAAAGAATAAGATATTATTCTGTCACTGTCACTGCTTTCCAATTTCGATGAGTGAAACATGGGCTAACTGCATAGCAAGATTAGTTAAAAATGGTATTTTTAAATTTTTAAAAATAAGACTAATTTGCAAAAAATGTTCTTTCAAATATAAATATCTTCTTTCTTTTTTTTTTAATAGCGATCCCAAATTTCCCCTTTAAAGAAAATGATCTGCGCACGGATAATGCTGATGTTGATAAATAATTACAGTTTTAAACAGATTTTACAGTCCTTAAATTCAACAACTGAAGATGAGCAATATTTTAAATATTATCCTTTATAATGGATTTGTAAAATAGGTGAAAATATATTCTGAAAACAAACGAAATAAAAATGAGAGAAAAGCTTGCGGCGTATAATTATAAAAGTCCTACCCAAAACTTTCCCTTTGCCTGGAGTCCAAGCATTAAAGGATAAATATTGACGCCAACACCTGCAGAGACTGCATCAGCTATCGATTAACTGGTGGCATCACTCTGCTGGTTCAAACACTGGCGGGCTGCTTTCATGTTTGTAAACAGTATTGATCTGTGTAAGAATCTCGCCATTAGAGTGAAGGATTAAATGAGAGCGACAAGAGAACATTTGGCAGATTAAATATGGAAACAGTTAATTAAAAAAGCTCAAATCTGAGACAGTCAACATGTAATTAGCCATGGGATGTAAATATACCACAATGCTTTATGGCTAATTTAGATTTATCAGGGTAGCCAAAAGTGCATTATTAAAGATTCTAGGAGGCCATTTACTAAGCAGGAGCAACATGAAAAAATATTCATTCTAAACTATAAACTTCTTGCAATTTTTAAAGTTTTTCACTGAAGCCCTTAAAAGATAATTCACAAACACAGATACAAACTTTCAATGGAGCCCATAGCAACCAATCAGATGCATGCTTGCATTGTTGTGCAGTAGATTGTTTAATGCTAATTGCTAATGGGGCTCCTTACTTTTGTCCATAGTGGTCAAAAGTGCATCATCAGAAATGTAGTTCCCTAGGGCCACATATTTAAATATGGCTTTTTTTATGGGGTCCTGTCACTGACTAGGATTTAGTAACTATTGGCATGGGTGTTCATAGAAACAAAACTTGAAGGGGGAGGCAGTGCTGTTATATCATGATGTCACCATCAGATGAGGTCATGATGTCATTATCATGAGACCCATTTGGAGAAAAGTTAAACAGTCTTGTCACATTCACCTTTGCTTAATCCAGGAGCTATCTGGGAAGGGCTCCAGCAAACCCGAAAGAACACGTGCAATACAAATGAATCCAGGCTGCTCACAGTGTAAACTCAAAAGAGAATCCTCATTTTATTGTGGAATGAAATAACACAATGTTTCAGAGGACAGCCGCCTTCCTTCATCAGGTGTATCTATACACTTGATGAAGGGAGGCTGTTGCCCCCCAAAACATTGGGTTATTTTATTCCACAATAAAATGAGGATTCTCTTTTGAGTTTACACTGTGAGCAGCCTGGATTCGTTTGTATTGCACCCATTTGGAGAAGCCTTAAACTCCTGTTGTATCTCTCTGTCCTGTCCTATCTGCCTAATGAATGACAACAGCCTAATGGACGGTGGAGACTAGGATTATTCCCGGCGTGCCCCATTTGGTCTAGATACCTCCCCATGCCCCCCTTGCACCCCCTCCATATGCCCAAGACTATTGATTTGGGTGTCACAAATGGTGAGACTATTTACAATTACTACATCTTCCAATTTGATGACTAAGTTCAGCCATCTTTGACTTTGGTTTAAAGCTGCATCTCCCAGAATCTTTTGTCAGTTGCCGAATTGACTCCATTTTACAAAAAACCTGCTGGGCATGTAGTTGAATGACAACGAAGGAGTTAACCAAACTCACGTTCATTATAAACTCTGTAGAAAGATGTTTTAGAGCTGTTATATATATTATTATTATTTTTTCTCTTTTCCTTTCCTCTTGTGCTTTTCTCTCCCTCCGTATATCACATTACAGATACACAGAGGGCTTCCTGACACAAAATGAGAGCAGAACACAAGAGTCTATAGGGCAAACAGAGACCCGTTCTTCCGTGTAACAATACCGCTCAGTCTACTGCGGCTCGCATTGTTATCTGACAAAAGAACAATCTCTAGGATAAATCTATTAAAGCCTGACAAAAATCTCAAGCGCAGAGCATTTGATGGTAATCACAGACGCGCACCAGGGAAGAAACAGCAAAGGAAAAGTCTCTCTTTTTTTTTATATAATACCTAAACTTTTTCAGGAAACATCTTCTCCTCTGCTTGATCTCAGCTTTCCGTGCCTTTCACTAAGAAAAATAAAAAAAAAGAGCTTTAAGCGAATTGTAAAGAAAAAGCCAAACGTATACTCTAAGGGTTATCTCAGCAGATTCGTTGACTTTACTGGGAAGCAACACCAATCGCGTGCCAGCTGGGTTAATGGCAGTTCCATAAAAGAAAAGGAAGTAGTGGTAATTACAGAAGCAGACTGGTGCCTGGCCCATGAACTGTGTACGTTGCCATCTTGGGTTGTCAACATGTGTATTTAAATACCCAGATGAAGTAAAACTGGAGTAAACAAGGCAAACACTGTCAAATGGAAGGTAAGTAAATGGAGATATGACATCTTAAAGTGCACCTGGCAGAGGTAGATTGTTGACTATGCTTCATTAATGGACCCTCAACTTCCCTGGTGCAGGCATTGTGTGTGGGGTGAGTATTATGAGGGTGCATATGTCAAAAGCTACAGTAATTAAATCACTCAGTTTGCTGATGGTTTATACAGATCTTTAGTAAAGTTGTTGGTGACAGAAATTTCTGAGGGAAAGACATCATCAGCTAGGGATCAACTGTGGGGAAAGTACACACTCCTCACCCATGATGTCTGTGCATTGGTTCAACATGGGAGTCTGAGGGAAAGATACCATCAGATAGGGACAACTGTGGGGGAAGTACATACTCCTCACCCATGATGTCTGTGCATTGGTTCCACTTGGGAGTCTGAGGGAAAGGCACCATCAGCTAGGGACAACTGTGGGAGAAAGTACATACTCCTCACCCATGATGTCTGTGCATTGGTTCCACTTGGGAGTCTGAGGGAAAGACATCATCAGCTAGGGACAGCTGTGGGGGATGTGATTCCTCTTTATCCATGATGTTCATGGATTGGTAACACATGAAAGGCATTTAGAAAATAAAGGGCAAGTTTATGTACACTTTGGCTTCTGAGAGTTGGAAACATGCAGTGGAAAACCTCACAATAAAGATTAAGGACAAAACTGTGATAATTCAACAAAATGGACCAAGGCTGAAGAAACAGGGAAAACTACAGAGGAAGAACTTGCCAAAACATGTTTAATCAATTTACGAAACAGGCACCAGATGAGGAATCAGTACAATTACATTGGCCTTGCCTACAACAAAGTCAACATTACTAAATACCAAAACCCCATAATATGCTGTGCAGTCACAATGTAGAAAAATGAAAAAATAAAATGAATTTGGAAAAAGGTTTCTGAAAACATCCTTTGTAACAACTTGAAGCCCATTTCTCTCCAGTCCTCTTTCACACTATTGACCTTAAAGGCGTCTTGAGGGCTTCATTCCATACGATCTCCTAAAGTTACAGTATTATTACCTCGTGGAGAGTTGGTTTCCGAGCAAACACTCATTTTTCCTACTCACAGTTGCACTGGTGTTCAGTATATACTGACAGGGTCATGACCTGATCAATAAATAGAAGTGTATTTCGGACACATCTGTCGAAATAACTGATTGATCTGCCTTTGCTCCCTGGTGGATATCATGAAACTGTTCACTGTAAGCTCACAGCAGATCTCACAAACAGAAATCTAAGCGTTTGAAGACAGTTGAGGGGTTATTTAGGAGGTGGAATCGAAAGCCAGTATTTAATACTGGAAATTCTATTCAGGCACATTCGTTCTGACAGGTGCGGAAACCAGGACAATGCGAGAAAATATTTATTTCTAAGGGCAAATATAAAACTGCAGAATTTTAATGAGGGGGGCTCTAGTTCCATTATTTGGATTTAATATACAGTTCAGAACAATGGAGGCTACATAATTTATTATACAGCCCAAATACCAAAAGAAACAGTTACTGTAACAGGGGTCAGTCTCTGAACTTGTTGGTTATAAATGCTTTCTATAGAAACATATTATTATTTACATGCAGGGCAGTAGCACCATAAAGAATGTAAATGCCTCAAATGCATTCATACATTAATGGCTATTTATACAAATGATAATTGCATATATATAAAAAATATAATTAAATGTCAAAATGTTATTTAGTTCTATAAATAATAAAGCAATCAAAACAGAAAGTATTGGCTCCTTAAAAAATAACAAGGGAGTTATTGTGGAGGGAGATGAGGAGAAAGCAAATTATTTAAATACATTTTTCTCCACTGTGTTCACAGAGGAAAATGAAATGTCAGGTGAAATGAAGAGAAATAAAGTAAATGTTCCGTTAAATGTTACCTGTATAACTCAGGACAAAGTACTACACCATCTTAACATGATTAAAATAGATAAATCACCAAGTCCAGATAATATACACACTAGGGTCTTAAGGGAATTAAGTGCAGTCATAGATAGACCATTATTTTTAATATTTAGGGACACTGTGGTGACAGGAACTGTTCCACAGGAATGTGGCCCCTATATTCAAAAAGGGGTAAAAGTGTGAGCCTGAAAACTATAGACCTGTAAGTCTAACTTCTATTGTGGGTAAACTGTGTGAAGGTTTTCTAAGAGACGTTATCCTGGAGTATCTTAACATGAAAAAAAAGTATAACTCCACATCAACATGGGTTTATAGGGGATTGATCCTGCCAAACAAATCTAATTAGCTTCTATGAGGAGGTGAGTTATAGACTAGACAGAGGGGAGTCACTGAATGTCATATACCTTGATTTTTCCAAAGCATTTTGATACTGTGCCACATAAAAGGCTGGTACATAAAACGGGAGTGCTTGGACTGGGGGAATACTCTATGCCAGGAGGAAAGAAGGTTTCTATATCGACATAAAAGGGGCAATAAACAGCACAACAACTCAGAAAGACACCCCAAAATTTAACCCATTGTAAGAGCACTCGAGTCTCCTCGCCGGGAGGGGAATCCCTTTAATGCGCATGCTGATGTCCGCGTGCAGGACATCAGCATGCGCATGTCAGTTGTTCCGAAGTGAGGCGAACACTATGCGCCTCACTTCGGAGCTTCATGAATTCCCCACTTAGCTACTTGAAACAAGAGAACATCTTGAGGCTTTTTCATCAAAGTAAGAATTCAACTGCCAAAATGAATCCAGATCACTTTGGGTTTCTATGCTTCAATTCTCTACACCTTACTTACTAAACAGAGGATTCCCATAGCGAAGACTCAACCGCTTCAGTAGCCACCTCTTGCGTAGTGTGGCGAAGTCAGTAGGAGCACTGAAATCAGCCATTTCAATCTGGGGAAGTAAAATAGACAAATGCCCTTGCTGAATTCACTACTGTAACAGACTCTGAAGCTTGATGAACAGGTGAACTACCTGCGCGCACGCACATAAAGTGGTGCAAGGTGCTCCATAAGTCCACCACTTGACTTGTAATCTGTCGCATTAGTCTTGGATTTGGCACATTGTAGCATTTGCCAAATGCAGATATGGGGAAGTGACAAATAAATGTGAATTGACACCTTTACGCAACATGAATAAGCCTCCCCTCCCCCCTGGGTTTTATAACAGAGAATAAAATAGCTTGCCTTAACTCCACAGAGCCGGCTGTAACTTTTGCTACACAAGAATGAAGAAAAGACTCTTCACTTTTTTTTTCAAACTTGGCCCTGTGTGTGATGGTTAATCTAGAAGCAGATAATTCAGGATATTAACAGCAGGACCATTAAAGGAGAATGGTTAAAACATAACTATTTGTCAAAAATTTCATTTTTTTGTTTGTTTTATACAAGGTATAAAGAAAATTAAAAAACAAATGAAAAATAACATTTTGTCAATAGTTCCCCTTTAAATTCCTTTCCTTCCACAGAAACTGGGGCAGTCGGAGGAATATTACGGATCACGTGCACCCGGCAAGCTGACTTCTGATTTTAGCTCCATTCAATTAAGAGTGATTTGTCTCAGATACTTGTTCCTGGTTCTGTAAATGCAAGGACAAGATCTGGTTCTACCTCAGGCTACAGATGTTTAACTGATGTTTACTCAGGCGCTCTGAACACTAAGCAGCCATTAGAATTGCGCATCTACATGAAGGGCTCGCTCTTGCTCTAGGCTAATTGTGAAATTACATGGAAGTTTAGAAAAAAAAAACCCTTCTTTGCTGAGGATAAGGGAAAAGCTGAGAGTGAATTGTGGAACCAACAATTTAATGAGAAATGACTCTTTTTCCGGGCAAAGTGATAAACACATTTTATTAATATTTAAAATTAACATCTGCTCTGTACAGAATAAAAAAATACAAATTCTAATCTTTATTTATGAAGCCATGACTAAATCGTAATTTTGGCTTAAAGCGAAACAATCATAATAAAGGAATTCAGCCACGTGACTCTGAATATGGCGGGAGGGAAAGTATTGCTTATTTTATCATTGGGAGGAGGTTTGGGAATAGTAAGGGGTGAGTATTGATCATTGATTGCAAATGTGTTATTTTAATTTACTGTGGGAGTCTCCTCCTTCAATTAGAGGTTGCTGTCTAATTAGACTTTAGTGTAACCTAACTTTTCTCCAGCCAATCAAGGTAGATTATTATTATTATTTTACTTCTAATTTCATGATTTCAGGATTTGTGCTTCTGTGTGACACCTGAAGCCAAAACACTGACCATGCTTGTTGAATAAATACACTTTTAAATTAAGGTTGCCAAATGATGTATGAAAATCTGAGATATTCATAAATATTTTAAGGCTCTGCCAGCGATGTAACAATGGTACTATGGGTCCCTGGTTTGTGCCAATGTGTAAACAGAAGATTTTGGAATAGGGGTTAGTATAGTGAACCCCAATGGACATCCCAAGGTTTAATACTAAGTGACCCTAATAACTAAGATAGAGGGAGTATCCTGCAAATAAAATGTACTTCATCAGAATTTTAAAGACAATTCCTACTGTTCATTGATTAAAGTGTTGACACAAAGAGTAGTGACTATCAAGATGAAGACCCACTGTTTCATTTGTTACTGCTTTCTCCAACCTTAAAACTAAAAATCTTGTAAACCCCAGTAATGATTTTAAATATCTCTGTTATTGTAAACCCACCAGGCAGGGTGAAATGTTCATCAGTAAATGTTAATCTGATGTGATTTCTGTGCCAAATACAATCCTACATCCAAAAAAGAAGCATTCAGCTAAGACTTCCGTAGTTCTGGAAATCTCCCTTTAGAATTTAGCCTTTAGCTAAGACTACACATTGCTTCACACAGACAAGTTTCTAAGTGGACCTTATAGGTCCACTTTAAGGCCTTTATAGTTCCTAATTTAGGGAGAATGATGGAGCCTGTGTGCATTGTAGAAGTTTCCAACATTCAGGGTGTAGCATCGGGAAGTAAGAGCAGTTAAAAGCCCAACCAAGGCACCTAGAAAGGGCTAAGCTCTAGGCTGTTTAGAAAAGCTATGTGGCAAATCAACTTAACACAGCAGATCAAGAAGGGATTGCAGTAAAGTATTTCTGTGTGGAAGGGAGCTGTGAGTTAAAGTCCCTGGGTGCCTATGGTACCTATGACTGGGTATGTATTGGGAGGACTAAATCTGGAAGTACTGGTAACCAATGTCCTTCTTTTAATGGTGCAGTAAATAATATCTGCACAATCGCTCATATATAATGAAACTATAGGTAGCAGATATACTATCCTGGCTCTTATCTACAAGGTCAATGTTCATCTGCAATGTTCTTTATATCATCAGCAGAGCAGGAGGTGGACCCTCTTACCACAGTGGGGTTGGAACTGGGTAATTCCCAGACAATCTTTGGAGCTCCAGGTCTTCACGCTTAACAAGGGGGCATGGACTTTTCAAAGAGGGAACACCCAGGTCATTCCCCATAGGGTAATTCCCCACTTGTGGTAGCTGGACTAAGAAATCAATACAGGATCTGTAGGACAGTAACCCACAGAGATGACCAAGAACAGGAACCAGCTTGTAACAATTACTCATAACCAAGGTTAGATACATCGTACATATGGCCTACCCTTTATCCAGACCCCTAATAAACAGTTTTAAATTGCCAGGTCAATGATACAGTCACATGACACTTAGAAGATTCAAACTAAGTCCACAAACCTGCATGACCTGGCTGAAGATAAGTCCTGTATATATAAAACCTCTGCAAAGTCAATAAAACAAACAAAAAAAAAAACAGATAGAGAAAAGGACAACCACTGATGTATTTCCACCCACCAGTCCTTAATAAATAAAGCCTAAGGGGGGAATTCACCATTGTCCGAAGTAGTGCGAACAGTTTGGGAGACTGCGCCAGTCGCATCGCCGAGGTTCGCCTGACCTTGCGGCCATTCGAGTCAGTTCGCTAAAATGCTCGCCAGCTCACTTCTCTCAACAGGCGGAC